>JAODAL010010872.1:0-97500 GCA_025379985.1 Phyllomedusa bahiana
TGAGCGGCTTGCTCCTCTGAAAGCGATTCGAGTTACAATATGGACTAAGTATATGAGACTATTATACAGTACTATCCTGTTCAGGGGAGAGCGGACTTCAATTTGGTTAAGGAATTTGGTGGCAAAGCTTATATGGCCGTGTCATTGTGTTCTGCACGCTCCTGCTGCGTCTCTTGGATCAAGAATTGACATGTCAGTTCTTGGAACGGATCTGAAAGACGAATCAGCGATCACTCGTGTGAAGGCCGATGCGTGTCTCCAAGTAAAAGCAAGTAAATGCACTGCGCCCACCTCCTATTAGGCAAGGCGTGTTGGGTCGACGGATGGATCCAAACACGTATCTAAAAGCGTTGTTCACGACGGTGTACCTACGGCGCGCATCATTTACGCTGGTATTTGTGCTCTAATAAAGGCGAGATGCGTGCCGAAAGTACGGTAACCATAGTTCTATTAGATTAGCCTCCTCTCCCCGCTCGTACAATATGATAGTATTGTACGCGTGGGGAGATAAGTGACAAGTCTATGGGGCCGGCAGTCTGCCGGCCACCCCCCCCCCCCCTCCGATCCCGGTGCTCCCCATATCTTCAGCCTCATCACATGAGAGTTGTAATTGAAGGCATGGAGCAGCAACAGCGCTCCCATAGCAAATAGAGTTTCAGTAAAATGTTTCATTGCTTTCAAGAAGTAGAAGAGTTCAAACCATTCATCAGACCTGACTGTAGCTGAGGCAATTCCTTTATACCCTGACATTGTTAGAGATGTTGCCCCTGTTGTCACCGCTTTGCCCCCAACCCAAGTTAGTGTAGAGAGGCCGTTCTCTAGCCTGTAAATCATGAGATCAGATGCGAGGTCATGTATGCAGGATCTGATGGAGGCAAATATATTTTTCAGAACAAATCAGAGACTCCACAAATGTTCTGCAGTGTTTTGCATTATGTCCTTTTCCCCCCCCCCCCCCCACCCCCCCCAAAAATACCCCCCCCCCCCCCCCCCCCCACCCCCCCCCCCCCCCCCCCCCCCCCCCCATACAATTTTTTGTGTCCTAAATGTCATATCCAAGAAATATATTTTACACTGACAAAGCACAAAATGGGTAACAAATGGTTTGAACTTGTGGACTTCAGGCTCCATATCTCTCACATACACTACTGCTTTGTAATGAGGCTACTGTAATTTTATAGACAGTCATCTTACCGATCTTATACATAAATGTGATCCCTGCAAGTATTTAGCATCTGCTTAGTTCTGCAGATTCTTTCCGTAACTGAATTGTTACTGTTTTGCTCCTAGACAATCAAAATTTAAATTTTTATTTATTTTGTTGTATTTGGGAAATCACTTTGGTTTTCAGCTCTGCCTGATATCTTCTGGGCTCTGAATCAGATTCATAGCATGTCTTGACCAAAATCTACCGAGGTCCTCTTCACTCACAATTCCCAATGTTGATGCAGACTGGACTTGGATACAAATACAGCTTTTTCTTAATTCTACCCACAAGTGTTCAATGTCAACTCATTGCTTACCCTTTTGGCTTGTCAGTGTCAGCTTCTACCTAAATTGCTTGATTATTGTATCATAAGGTGATAAACAGACGGATGTGACCATTTTACTACATGTAATGTTATCACTTAAAACATGCGCCTGTATGAGGGTGTCGGGAGTGGGGCTTTGGGAAATTGAGGAGTCGGGGGCGGGGCTTCAGCTTGCCGACTCCCCAGCCCTGCTGTAAGCGCCACAATACATCGTGTGAACAAAGCCTAAGAGTACGTACTGTTGTTTCAATAGACAGCTGCCTGCAATCCTGCACACTCCTGTGGACGGCAGCGGCCTGCAATCCTGCGCACTCCTGTGGACGGCAGCGGCCTCCAATCCTGCACACTCCTGTGGACGGCAGCGGCCTGCAATCCTGCACACTCTGTGGACGGCAAGGCCTGACTAATACTGCCACACTCCTGTGGACGGCAGCGGCCTGCAATCCTGCACACTCCTGTGGACGGCAGCGGCCTGCAATCCTGCACACTCCTGTGGACGGCAGCGGCCTGCAATCCTGCACACTCCTGTGGACGGCAGCTGCCTCCAATCCTGCGCACTCCTGTGGACGGCAGCGGCCTCCAATCCTGCACACTCCTGTGGACGGCAGCGGCCTCCATATCTGACACACTCCTGTGGTCGGCAGCGGCGCAATCCTGCAACTCCTGTGGACGGCAGCGGCCTCCAAATCTGCACCTCCTGTGGACGCAGCTGCTCTCCAATCCTGCGCACTCCTGTGGACGCGCAGCGGCCTCCAATACTGCACACTCCTGTGGCGGCAGCGGCCTGCCAATCCTGCACTACTCATGGGGACGGCAGCTGCCTGCAATCCTGCACCATCTGTGGACGGCCGCGGCTCCAATCCTGACCCACTCCTGTGGAAGCAAGCGGCCTGCAATCCTGCACACTCCTGTGGACGGCAAGCGGCCTGCAATCCTGTCACACTCTGTGGACGGCAGCGGCCTCCAATCCTGCACACTCCTGTGGACGGCAGCGGCCTCCAATCCTGCACACTCCTGTGGACGGCAGCGGCCTCCAATCCTGCGCACTCCTGTGGACGGCAGCGGCCTGCAATCCTGCGCACGCCAGTGCACGGCAGCCGCCTGCAATCCTGCGCACTCCTGTGGACGGCAGCTGCCTGCAATCCTGCACACTCCTGTGGACGGCAGCGGCCTGCAATCCTGCACACTCCTGTGGACGGCAGCGGCCTGCAATCCTGCCACACTCCTGTGGGGACGGCAGCGGCTGATTCCTTGCGCACTTCCTGTGGACGGCGCGGCCTGCTATCTTGCGCATCCTGTGGGACGGGCAGAGGCCTCCAATTCCTGCGCACCCTGTGGACGCAGCGGCCTCCCAATCCTGCACACTCCATGTGGACGGCAGCGGCCTCCAAATCCATGCACACTCCTGTGGACCGGCAGCGGCCTGCAATCCTGCGCACTCCTGTGGACGGCAGCGGCCTGCAATCCTGCGCACTCCTGTGGACGGCAGCGGCCTGCAATCCTGCACACTCCTGTGGACGGCAGCGGAATGCAATCTGCACTATCTGTGACGGCAGGGCCTCCAATCATGCGCACTCTGTGGACGGCAGCGGCCTGCATCCTGCACACTCCTGTGGCGGCAGCGGCTCCAAATTCCTGCGCACTCCTGTGGACGGCCGCGGCCTTGCTATCCTGCCGCAATCCTGTGGACGGCAGCGGCCTGCGATTGAACACTCCTGGTGGCCGGCAGCCGGCCATCAATCCCTGCACACTCTGTGGCGGCAGCGGCCTGGCAAATCTGCACACTCTTTGGATGGCAGCGGCCTCCAATCCTGCACACTCCTGTGGTCGGCAGCGGCCTGCAATCCTGCGCACTCCTGTGGACGGCAGCGGCCTGCAATCCTGCGCACTCCTGTGGACGGCAGCGGCCTGCAATCCTGCGCACTCCTGTGACGGGGGGGGACAGCGGACCTGCATATCCTGCGCACTTCCTGATGGACGGCAGCTGCCTCCAATCCTACTCACTCCTGTGGACGGCAGCGGCCTGCAATCCTGCACACTCCTGTGGACGGCAGCTGACATTCATACACACTGTATAACCTCAATGTACAGATGGGGCGGACTATTCCAAGTTTCCTTGACAGGTGACCCCAGGTAGCAAGCAAAGTCAATAATGAACCAAGCTGTGTACACACTAGATGTCCTGCAGCTCCTTGCCTTCTTCCCAGGAGCATCGCCTTAGTCTTTCTACCCTCCACATCTTCACACTGAGAATCCGGAACTTTCTTGGAATTTAATTATAATAAAACAAACAATGGCACAACCGAGAGACGATGAAATCATGGGGCCACCTTGCATCCCATGTGGTGCATTGCAGGTCATTATACCGCCACACACCAGATTATTGGGCTGTTACGATACAAACACACCGTCTATATCTCCGCTTCTCCCAGCAAGTGCAGCCCAAAAGCAAACACAGAGGCCCCCAGAAGAGCCTCCCCTCCTCCGGCTTCTGTAAAAATCAATTTTTGTCTGTTACAATCTATGTGAGCCTTTGAAGTTCGGCGGGGGCATGCGAGCCACGTCTGAGAGCCGCCATGGAGCTGCTGTCTAGATGCCAATTATCCTAGAGGGCTGAGGAGTCAGAGTGGCACGGGGGTCACCCAGGCACACACCAATTCAAAGAGCCGCTCTCTGTTTAATGGAAAGACCCTTCTAAAGGGAATCTGCAGCAGAACGGCTTCAATTCAATTATCGGCTCAGGGCAGAGAGAGGCGGAAAACACAGACGGCAACAGGTGAGGAATATGGGAACCTGCAGAAAACTGAGCGAGCGGCGGACGAATGGGAGGAAGACAAAGGATGGCCCGCCCCCCCCCCCCCCCCCCCCCCCCCCCGGTGACGAATTGCTGATCATATGGAGACCAAGAAAAGACAGATAATAGAGGATCTTCCTGCACCAATGGCAACATGGCTGCTCAACCCCTAGAACGCTGGTGGACAGACGATGGGGGAATCAGGTGAAGAAGATGGTATCAGGAGGACATCAAAGCGAACAACCTGGTCTGCCCCAAAAAATGGTCACAAGTGTCAAAGTCAGATGATATTTTGATCTTTCTACAGTACTAGACAATTTGGTTATCAGGCCCTATGGATTGGTCCAGCCATGTGATAATGGGAGGGACCAGGGGCACCAAGATGGGAGCTGGGGGGCGTCTGACCTAGAGATGAGGTGTGGCCGGTTTAAGAGGACCAAGAGATTGGAAGCGGTCAGTAGCAAGAAATGTAAATCTTTATATGACATACTGACTCATCTGTCAATGACGCTGACGCATTTCAGACATGCTTGACTGAAACGCTTCAGCATTTTTTGACGAATGGGTGTGGTTGGGTTTATAGGACCAGAGATTGGAGGTGGTAATGTCAATCTTTACATAACATACTGACTCATTTGTCAAAGATGCTGACGCATTTCAGACGTGCTAGAACTAATAGTCGGAAATGTGTCAGCATTTTTGACAACTGGGTGTGGTTGGTTTTAGAAGACCAAGAGATTGGAGGTGGTCAGTAGAAAGAAATGAAATGTTTACATGACATACTGACACATCTGTCAAAGATGCTGACACGTTTCAGGCATGCTATGACTAAGAGCTAACTGTCCGAAATGCGCCAGCATCTTTGTCGAATGGGAGTCAGTATATCATGTAAAGATTTTTCCAGAAAGAGGAATTATTTAAAGATGAAACTGGCTGATGTTGAAAGCTGTAGTTTTCTTTCTACTGACCATAGGAATCCAGTTAAAGGGCTCCATCTCTCATCGTGCCAACCGCAGCTGATTACAGACTTGAGACCAGGTGAGCGGACTATGTCGGTTTTGATTTACAGAGATTGGAGGTGGTTATGACAATATACATAGGATGAAGTCCAGTCCAGCACTGGGACAGGAGGATTACTCCATGGTCATGGCTCGGTGCCACACATGCCTGAATGATGGTACTGGTTCCCTCATCACCTACGCTGCTCCCAATGCATCTTATATAAGAGGGGAAAGCGCCCCCCACCCCTCCGGTCAGGACTACATCCCCTCCTGTATGAGGAGCTTGCTGACGAGGGGCCGCCCTGCAGATTGTGACACGCTTCTCGGCTTCCAGTTAAACAATCCGTTACTGATTGCCTGCTACAAACACTTTGGGCTACGGCTGGTCTGCCTCTCGCTGCTTAAGGACTGCTATGTTCTGCTCAAATAAATTACACCCTTTCAGGCCCTCGGCAGGGGGAGCGGGGGCGTGATTGGATATTCTAAGCAGCACCGAGTCCTGGACTCCACAAAATATCGCTGCCACGAGCCAACCAGCCGATCACTCAATGCCCAACACCTACCACCTGGCACGAAGGGAACGCTCAGCCCCCTCCAAACTGAAAGGAAGGCGATGAAGAAGACTTACCGGAGCGGATTATGAAGGTGACATATATAGGAGCCATCTATGTGTCGCTCCAACACAAGCTGCACTGAAGGATCCAAGGAGACAAGACACTCAACAGCTTCCAGAGGTGCAGGAGAAGAGCAGCTGGAGGCAGCACTGCTCAGTCACACAGAGGTATCGGCCAGGATGAAGCCTTTACTAAGAAGGTGTCCGCACCGTGGACTTTGATGGTAAATTTGTAGGATAGGCCTTTCAAGTCTGATAGGTGCTGCGCCCCCCAAAGTCTCGGCTCAGAATGGAGATCCGGTCAGGCTTAATTACGACTCTCCATTCTCATCTATGGGAGTTCCCAGTACAGGGGAGCGCTGTGTTCTCTCCATTCTGTTCTATGGGAGTTCCCAGTACAGGGAGCGTGTGTTCTCCATTCTCATCCTATGGGAGTTCCTATACAGGGTGAGCGCTGTGTTCTTCCATTCTGTTCTATGGGAGTTCCCAGTACAGGGGAGCGCTGTGGTTTTCTCTCATTCTGTTACTATGGGAGTTCACAGTACAGGGGCGCGCTGTGTGCTCTCCATTACTGTTCTACTGGGAAGTTACCAGTACAGGGGGAGCGCTGTGTTCTCCTTTCTTCCCTCTATGGGAGGTGTTCTGTTCTCCATTCTCCTCATATGGGGAATTCCCAGTACAGGGAGAGCGTGTTCTCTAATTTGTTCTATGGGAGTTCCCAGTCCAGGGGAGCGCTGCCTTCGTCCATACTCAGAACTCCAATATAAGAGAATAGAGAGTCGTGCGTCTGATCAGATCTTCATTCTGAACCTGAAATTTTCGGAGGCCCCCTCCCAAGGTAGCTGCAGGTCCCAGATGTGGGATTTGCCCCTATCACACTATGATTTCGTACCCAATCTCTATACCATCACAGGCTACGGTGGAAGCACCACTATAATAACAGGTCAGTAATGACTGGAACCTCTCAGATGAGTGAGTTGTCCATGTCCTGCATCCAGTTTATCTTTCTGTATATGAGAAAGCTGCTGTATTTTCGCCTTGGACTTGAAGACCAATCATGGTGGGAACAGCTCTACAGTCCCAGAATGTCTCCCCCACCCCAGACACTCCCTGCACGATGACGCAGCCCCTCATTATTCTATGGCTGAAGGACAGAAGATACCAGGGACGCAAACATTGATGCCACAGCTGAGCCAATGACCATACTGACCCCAAGCAGGCAGCGAGCACCTACACAGGATATCAGACACACGGCAACAGGTATCACTTCAGCTGCCATGCATAATTCAGGTAGGCTGTGCTCCATGATCCCAGTGAGGTGCGATGCTCTGCAGACCTTGTGTGGACACTACAATGCTAATATTTGGTCAATGAGCCTTTTTTCTGAATGCCAGAAAAAAATCAAGCCGGGAGCTGCAGGAAACGAGTCTGGTGAAAAACTCATTACCGGAGTGAAAAAGCACATTAATTCCTCCGGCTCACAGCGATGCGGAGTGACAGGGAAACCTGCAGAGCTCACAGAGGAAGCGGCGGCGGGTGCAGCGGAGGACGAGCGCACAGGAACCGCGCTGACGAGACCAGCCCCAAAGGGTTAACGGGCGGCCACCGGGCCCGAACTGTACATGACAGACATAACTACACCTCCGACATCAATCATTACCGGAACTAGTCATTATTAATCAACCGACTGCTGAATCCCTCAAGGCAGAGCGTGGAGTGATTACCCCCCAAAGGGGCCGCCGCCGCAGGAGGGATAGCGAGCCGGGTGTGTTGTCACTGGAGACGGACGATATGTGTATGGCAAAATCAGGGGGAGCTTCTGGGGAGAACGGTGGTGAACTCTATGGATCAGTACCATGGGGCAGTTCCTAAAATCAGGGGGCAACGGTCATTGCAGGAAATGTGCTGAACTCTATGGATCAACACCCTGGGGCAGTTCCTAAAATCGGGGGGCGGCAGTCATTCTGGGAAATGTCCTGAATTCTATGGATCAATACCCTGGGGCAGTTCCTAAAATCACGGGACGGCAGTCATTGGGGGAAATGTGCTGAACTCTATGGATCAACACCCTGGGGCAGTTCCTAAAATCGCGGGGCGGCAGTCATTGGGGGAAATGTGCTGAACTCTATGGATCAACAACCTGGGGCAGTTCCTAAAATCACGGGACGGCAGTCATTGGGGGAAATGTGCTGAACTGTATGAATCAACACCCTGGGGCAGTTCCTAAAATCAGGGGGTGGCAGTCCTATGTGGTGAACTCTGTAGATCAAACACCCTGGGGTAGTTTCCTTAAACAAGGGGGTGGCGATCTCATTGTGGTTGAATTCTATGGATCAAACACCCTGGGGGTAGTTCCTAAAACCAAGGGGGTGGCGATCATTGTGGTGAATTCTATGGATCAACACCCTGGGGGCAGTTCCTAAAATCAGAGGGCGGCAGTCATTGCTGGAAATGTGGTGAACTCTATGGAACGGCATCTTGGGACAGGTCCTAAAATCGGAGGATTTGACATAGCATAGCGGTGATTATACCGGTACGGGCCGCAACGTACAGGACGGAATGGAGTCTGGAGGGGTTTGTTGCCCGTCGTACGTTGGAGCAGCCTTCTACCTCCTGTTGGGCAAAGGAAATGCCGACTCAACAGGAAAAAAAAAAAACAACAACTCCCTCAACCGTGGTCTCGTCCCGTCGGATGTCTGTCGCTCTCAGCGACATCTGCGCCGGCTCCGGGTGCCTGACATCCCCTCCCATCACAGAGACGATTGAAGGGATAGAGGGACTGTCCCCTGGAGCAGAGCGAATCAGGCAGGGAAAGGTTGCTGCCTCCCACAGGCTGGGAACAGATGCTTTTCTGTGTATAAATCATACAGACCGCAGAAGGCTCATAATTAGAGAATGCATAATCATACATAAATTAAGCCAGCAGTGTGCGGCCGTACAGAGACAAAGGCACGAAACGCGCACGGCGCAGTGTACACGGTCATCACCGTACAGAGAGTGGAGGGAGCGCGCGCCTATCATATAGGGGTCGCTTTACATGGACTGACTTGGATGTGAGGTATACAGATACTCAGTTTCCATCAGGGAATCACAGTACAGAACCATCATACTCGACAGAAAACAGTACAGAACACCACGACTCCCCAGACCGACATTAGTACAATTCTCATCTGCTTTACATGTACAAAACTACAACTCCCAACATCAGCCTAGATTATAAAAAAAAAGTACAATCCCCAACATAAACAGATCATTGGATGAAAGTGCCGCCGCTGCATGGAGTGAGGTTATAAGGACGATCCCAACACGGGAGGGGAGAGGATAATGTGGAGCCGCACAGTCCCACCTATGGGCAAAGGTCCAGCAGGAGGCGCCACCACCTCATACCCTGCTGAGAGGAATGACAGGACGGAGCCCATTCCCCCATATCTGCAAATGAACTCAGAAGTAGAGCAGTAAAAAAGAGAGATCCAGCAACGGACCAAGCATAGCCGCCCCCCCCCCCACATGCACCCATCTCTTGAGCGCCCCCACCCACCCACATCACCCTTCTCTAGAGCCCCCCCACCCCCCACATCACCCTTCTCTAGAGCCGTACCAAACAGCCAAATCACCCTTCTCTAGAGCCCCCACATCACCCTTCTCTAGAGCCGTCCCACCACCCACATTACCCTTCTCTAGTGCCGAACATCTCTTTCACATCCCCACCCCTTCTCTAAGAGCCGCCACCTCCACCACATCACCCTTCTCTAGAGCCACCACCCCCCCCCCACATTATCCTTCTCTAGAGCCGCCTCCACCACCCCACATTATCCTTCTCTAGAGCCGCCCCATCTCCCACATTATCCTTCTCTCTAGAGCCTCCCTACCTCCCACATCACCCTTCTCTACCAGCAGCCCACCTCCCATATTACCTTCCTCTAGAGCCGTCCCCATCTCTCACATAAACCTTCTCTAGAGCCGCCCACCTCTAACATACAACCCCTTCTCTAGAGCCGCCCCACCCTATCACATTAACCTTCACTAGAGCCGCCCCCCTCTCACATCACCCTTCATCTAGAGCCGCCAACTCCACACCACATCTACCACTTCTCTAGAGCCGCCCACCTTCCCCACATCACCCTTCTATAGAGCCGCCCACCTCGCACATCACCCTTCTCTAGAGGCGCGCCCACTCCCCATTACCCCCCCCCCCATCCCCCTTCTCTAGAGCCGCCCTACCCCCCACATTCCCCTTCTCTAGAGCCGCCCCACCTCTCACATCACCCTTCTCTAGAGCCGCCCCACCTCTCACATCACCCTTCTCTAGAGCCGCCCAACCTCCCACAATACCCTCATCTAGAGCCGCCCACCTCCCACATTACCCTTCTCTAGAGCCGCCCCCCCCCCACATCACCCGGCTCTAGAGCCGCCCCCCCTCTCACATCACCCTTCTCTAGAGCCGCCCCACCTCTCACATCACCCTTCTCTAGAGCCGCCCCACCCCCCCCACAACCACCCTTCTCAAGTCGCCCACCCCCACATCACCATTCAATAGAGCAGCCTCACCACTCCTTCACCCTTCTCTAGAGCCGCCCCACCCCCACATCACCCTTCTCTAGAGCCGCCCCACCCCCCACATCACCCTTCTCTAGAGCCGCCCCACCTCTCACATCACCCTTCTCTAGAGCCGCCCCACCCCCACATCACCCTTCTCTAGAGCCGCCCCACCTCCCACATTATCCTTCTCTAGAGCCTCCCTACCTCCCACATCACCCTTCTCTACAGCCGCCCCACCTCCCACATTACCCTTCTCTAGAGCCGTCCCCACCTCTCACATCACCCTTTTCTAGAGCCGCCCCACCTCTCACATCACCCTTCTCTAGAGCCGCCCAACCTCCCACAATACCCTCATCTAGAGCCGCCCACCTCCCACCTTACCCTTTCTTTGAGCCGCCCCACCCCCACATCACCCTTCTCTAGAGCCGCCCCACCTCCCACATCACCCTTCTCTAGAGCCGCCCCACCTCTCACATCACCCTTCTCTAGAGCCGCCCACCTCCCACATTACCCTTCTCTAGAGCCGCCCACCTCCCACATTACTCTTCTCTAGAGCCGCCCCACCTCCCCCATCACCCTTCTCTAGAGCCGCCCCACCCCCCACATCACCCTTCTCTAGAGTCGCCCACCCCCCACATCACATTCTATAGTGTCGCCAACCCACCACATCACCCTTCGCTAGAGCCGCCCCACCTCTCACATCCACCTTCTCTAGAGCCGCCCACCTCCCACACTACCCTTCTCTAGAGCCGCCCCTCCTCCCACATTATCCTTCTCTAGAAGCGCCCCTCCCCACAATTAGATTCATCTAGAGCCGTCCCACCTCCCACATTACTCTTCTCTAGAGCCGCCCCACCTCCCACATTACCCTTCTCTAGAGCCGCCCCACCTCCCACATTACCCTTCTCTAGAGCCGCCCCACCTCCCACATTACCCTTCTCTAGAGCCGCCCCACCTCCCACATTACCCTCCTCTAGAGCCGCCCACCTCCCACATTACCCTCCTCTAGAGCCGCCCCACCTCCCACATTACCCTTCTCTAGAGCCGCCCCACCTCCCACATTACCCTTCTCTAGAGCCGCCTTATCACCCACATTACCCTTCTCTAGAGCCGCCCCACCTCCCACATTACCCTTCTCTAGAGCCGCCCCACCTCCCACATTACCCTTCTCTAGAGCCGCCCCACCTCCCACATTACCCTTCTCTAGAGCCGCCTTATCACCCACACAACACGTCTCTAGACTTACCCTATTTCAGCAATGTAGATGTTTTGAGGTGCTGGGTGGTGTGTGTTCTAGGGTGAGTCTATGGGTTATGTATGGGCTCACACGGAGGGACTCTCTCAGACTCTTCTACGTTTGTGATGTCAGTGAGGCGCTGCACATCCTGGCATTGACTCGCGTTTCGTTGCGCCGGCAGAGGTGCTTTGTTGTTCTGCACAGACGGGCTGAGTGTGTACTGGGGTCTCTGCCGCACTCGGAGGCTGGCAGGTGTCACAGAGGACGGAGTCTAGTGAAAGAGCTTTCCTGTGACTGGTATCGGGCTGTCAGCAGCCTCATCTCACGCATGAGCTACCAATGTCATGGATGAGGCGAGCAGAGACGCAGCCATTAATCTTACTCTAAGGGAATGAGCCGCCGAGTGTCAGGTATGAATGTAACATCTGTTCCAGTGTCATGTCTGCTGCCACACTTACCCTCAGTACTGGCCCTGCCCGATGATTGACAGAGCTGGACGGAGACCTTCCACTGGTCCAGCAGAATACAGTGACCCCACGGGGGCAGGGGAAGCTATTCACCTTTATAACCTCACTGACTCTTGGGGTCGGCCTATACAGTCACATCTATGCTACGGCATCACCCTCCAAATCACGTCACTACTCTTCTGTATCTGTCTTGCAGAGAGAATACCTACAATGACTGTAAACTCTCACATAGATTGTAAGCTCTTGCGAACAGGGCCCTCACACCTCATCGATATAAGGAAAATTCAGGATATATACACGCACATATTGTTGCAAAAGTTTTTTTTTATTGTGCTGAATTTTCATGCACTATGTTACAATCGTTAGTTTATATCCATAAAACAGAAACACTGTTACAAAGGCAGTTGTCATCGTTTAAAGCATAGAGCGCATTCACATGTGTGCATGTCCATTGCCAACCCCGATTACAGTCCCTTGGAGCGAAAAACATCTTAACTCGTGTAGGTGGGTAATATAGATGGACTCACTGAGTAAATACTTATAGCGAAGCCGCTTGCTCTCCTTTTGGATCACACGATCTCTTCAGGGATTGCACTCGTACTCTCCTCTTACAGGAACAAGAGGCTCTGCGCCTGCGCGACGTTTCTGGGACCTCCCCCTTGGGGTACCTCCTGGACGTTTCGGGGACCTCCTGTAGCTTGACAAAGGGGGAGGTCCCCGAAACGTCGCGCAGGCGCAGAGCCTCTTGTTCCTGTAAGATGAGAGTACGAGTGCAATCCCTGAAGAGATCGTGTGATCCAAAAGGAGAGCAAGCGGCTTCGCTATAAGTATTTACTCAGTGAGTCCCTCTATATTACCCACCTACACGAGTTAAGATGTTTTTCGCTCCAAGGGACTGTAATCGGGGTTAGCAATGGACATGCACACATGTGAATGCGCTCTATGCTTTAAACGATGACAACTGTAACAGTGCTTCTGTTTTATGGATATAAACTAACGATTGTAACATAGTGCATGAAAATTCAGCACAATAAAAAAAACTTTTGCAACGATATGTGCGTGTATATATCCCGATTTTTCCTTATATTGATGTACTAAAGGTTGGACATCCCTTTCAGAATATCAAGTCTATTATAGACAACTTTGATAAGCTGGTCTATTTATCTACCCTCACACCTCATGTCTGATCTGTAGCCGTTTACTACACACTGATTGTTTGCTGTCTGTACTGATACCCCCTACATTGGAAAGGGCTGCAGAATATGTTGGCGCCATATAAAATTATTATCGTTATAATGCACCAGGAGGGTTGGAGGTTACAGCAGAACACGGGCTACAAAGTGTTAAAGTTGTCTGAAGGTGGATAGGTTTATTATATATGAACCACACCTCTTTTTTGAACTGGTGTGTTGCTCACATTTGTGCATATCAATCTTACAGATAGGAAAAAAAATAAATTTTGCACAAATTTCCACCAATTTTTTCCATGCCACGTTGACCTTGACACACAAACAGGTATGAGGTTAGCTCACCCACAGACCTTCAATCCTTCCAAGATATGTTTTTGCCGTCCTGTGTTTCTGCTGTCTCGCACGGATTCACCGTTGGCTCCCAGTTTGCTGAAGCTTGAAAAAAGGATCCAGCGAAGGATTCAGGCTGTGAACAAGAACCGTGTTGTGGTTCGAAACGCGCAGGCGTGCGTTCAGTATTTGCGATTTTTAATGCTGTTGTTTAAAGGGGATTTATCACTTCATCAGTTCGTGTGTTTCCTTGTACTTTCAGTTTCTCAGTTCCTAAAATCCAGCGGTGTCTCTTCCCCTCCCAGCTGGGTGTTTCTTAACTGAAGGGGGATGACATCATCCCTCCCTTCACTGTTCATGCTCGCTCCCGAGTCAGTGTGTTTCCCCCACCCTCTCTGAGTCCACATGTCACTGTCCTCTCCCTATGCAGTCTTATTTTGTAAGAGCTGTTTGCATACCACAGGCCTGCATTCAGTCTAGACAGTCTTCTATGAACTCAGAGCACTGATCACTTCTCCTCTCACAGCTGGAGGTTTGTTACAGTTGAATGCAGTCTTCTATGAACTCATCCAGAGCAGCACAGATCTGTCTCCTTTCTATGTTTACACGCAGGAGCATTAGGCACTGAGCACAATTCTGCTGTTTTCTGATTGTAGAAGCAGCTTTAGTGTCACTGAGGAGCTGGTGGCTGTGCAGAGTGAAATGTTGCCGGCCCGTTACACGCAGGAGCATTAGGCACCATGCACAATTATGCTGTTTTCTAATTGTAGAAGCAGCTGCAGTGTCACTGTTGAGCTGCTGGCTGTACAGAGTGAAATTGTTGCCGGCCCCTTATTCTGTGTGAGAGAGGCAGGAATGAACGCTCCCATGAATAAGACCGGGGGACTTGACAGAATGTAAATTAGTAGAGCCGTCAGCCAATGAAATGAAAGGAGGTGGAATCCGACTGACACCGGGGAACAGTGTTTACTCAAAACGAAGATAAGGGACACTGTGAAAACAAGACTGCTTTGCTAATGACATCCAATTGCAAAGTTGCTTGTTTTCACTGTCCCCTTATTCTGAAGACCATTTAATGTAATCATACAACCCCTTTAAAGGGATTATCTTCTGTTTCTGTTTACACTGATATCCAGTGCTGGTTCGATCCCTCCTCCTTGTATTTCACTAGCTGAGAGCTCATTTACATTCTGTTCAGCCCCTGGTCGCAGTATTCACAGAGCTTGCATTCCTGCCTTTCACTCAAAATAAGGGACCGGCACATTTTCACTCTGCACAGCCAGAAGAAACAGAATGACACTGCAGGGCTTGTAAAATCAGGAAACAGCACAATTGTGTGTCGATCCCTGCCTCTCCTGCATAGAAGGGAGATTTGTGACGTTCATAGAAAGCTGAATTCAAATGTAACAAATCTCCAGCTGTGAAAGGAGAAGAGATCAGTGCTTAGTCTAGATTGAATGCAGCCTGTGGTATGTATACAGCTCTTACAAAATAAGACTGATAGGGAGAGACACAGTGACATGCGGATCAGAGAGGGGAGGGGGGGCGGAGTCTCGGGAGCCAGCATGACCAGTGACGGGGGGGATGAGGTCACCCAGCTGGGAGGGGAAGAAACGCCCCTGCATTTCTAGAGTTAAGAAGCTGAGAGCAGTATGAGTCAGCCGAACTAAAGAAGCGAAAAAATCCCCTTTAAGGCAATATAGCACAATAAAGTAACCTGCTTTTAACAACTTCACTGGATCCTTTTTCATGTTACAAAGCATCATGTTGACCTTAAAATGTATATATGCATGATTCAATGGCACTTCAATGTTCAATGCACAATGTGCTTTACTGTATAAATACTTGAAAACATGCAAAAACAAAACAAAAATCAGGTGAAAATCCACTTGCTCACCCACTTGCCATGTTAATGTATTACAAGATCTCTTTCCTGCAGACATTTTGGTCCTTCATAAAGACCTTGATTAAAAACCCATCATCTAGTCGCCATGTTTGTGCACCCGAGAAACACTTGGAAGGAGAGCGATATCATAATATATATATATATATATATATATATATATATATATATATATATATATATATAAAATCATGACCGGCGCATTTTTAGCTGATTTTTATTTTGCAAACAGTAAAGGACGTTGTGCATTGAATATAAACATGTGCGAGCACCATTCAATGACACAAATATAGCTGGACACATCTTTCGGCCGCGTTCAATATAGCATGAATGAGAATTCTGAGAAATTTGTGCCAATTTTTCTAGTTCCTCGTTTCTTGCATCTACCAGACTGATATCCACAAGTGTGTAAAAGTTTTGTATTGCTCGCTGGCGAGTGTTTCTATAGCAAAGGACGTTGTGCGTTGAACATAAATACGTACAAACACCATTGAAAAATAATAAAAAATATTGATACTTATTGAACCGGATAAAACACCTGGATCCAGTCTGCAGGCAATTTTGGGATCAGGACTGAAATACTCCTTTAGGGCAGATTGGTTCTTGCCTTGCGGGTTCCAAACTCTTTATCAGTGGGGGAAACTAATCAAAAACATTCCCTCTACCCCTCGCTTCATGCACATCTTTCTCCACCCTTGGCTGAACTTGATGGACATAGGTCTTGTTTCAGCCATACTATGTAACCAAGGCTGTGGAGTCGGAGCCTATTTTGCAGGAGCCGGAGTTGTCATAAAATGGACCGACTCCGGCTCCCAAAATATATAATTAGTTGGTACAGGTACAGTCGATGCAAAGAGCAAGAGGACTTGGGTCCGGCCATTGCTACTGCTCCCATATCTTCAGCCTCATCACATGAGGAGTGTAATTGATGACATGGAGCAGGCAAAGCGCCGCCACAGGGAAAAGATTCTGCTCCCATAACAAACAGATTTCAGCAAAATGTTTCATCTGCTTTCAAAGAAGTAGAAGATCAACCATTCATCAAAACTGACTGTGGCTGAGGCAATTCCTTTATACCCTGACATTGTTAGAGATGTTGCCCCGTGGTCACCGCTTTGCCCCAACCCAAGTTAGTGTAGAGAGGCCGTTCTCTAGCCTGGAAATAATGAGATCAGGTGTGAGGTGATGTATGCAGGATCTGATGGAGGCAATACTATTCCTCAGAACAAATTCAGAGACTCCACAAATGTTTCTGCAGTGTTTTGCATATTTACAATGTTTTTGTGTCCTAAAGTCATATCCAATAAATATATTTTACACTGACAAGCAAAAGGGTAACAATGTTTTGAACTTGTGACTTTCAAGCTCCATCTCTCACCATCCACTACAGCTTTGTACATGAGACTCCCATCATTTTATACACAATCATCTTACCGATCTTATACATCAACGTAACTTGCAAGTATTTAGCATCTGCTTTGTTCTGCAGATTCTTTCCTGTAACTGCATTGTAACTGTTTTGCTCCTAAAAATCAAAAATGTTAATTTTTATTATTTTGTTAGTATTTGGTCCACCTTTGTTTTTCAATACTGCCTGAATCCTTCTGGGCTCTGGATCAGATTCAAGCACATCTTGACCAAAATCTGATCCCAGGTCTCTTCTACACATTCCCAATGTTGGAGCAGACTGGACTTGGATACAAATACAGCTTTTTCTGCACCTCTCCCCACAAGTGTTCAAAAGATCAAAACATTGTTACCCTTTTGCTTGTCAGTGTATGTTCTACCTAAATAGCTTGATTATTGTATCATAAGGTGATGTTACCATTTTACTACAATAAAGTTATCACTTAAACATACGCCATGTATGAGAGCCTGGAGTCGGAGTCTGGGAAACTAAGGAGTCGGAGCTTTGGCTTACCGACTCCACAGCCCTATATGTAACCATGTAATATGTGGACTTATTTCCCATAAGCACCAATATAGGACAAACAGAGAGTGATGAATCATATACACTTTGTACAAAAAAGTTTCCGAGATGCAAACGTTTGGCACAATTTACTTCCCAAATGTTCCCTTCTGACTCCCACTATGAGGAAAGCCTGGCCGCTCCTGAACTCACAGGTAAGTGTTGCTCATGTGCTCTTTTGCCCCCTGCATATCTGTCCCCATCTCAAGCTGAATTCACCAAGGATGTAATAAGTAGTACTTACTATGTGTAGCTGCAGAAAGTCCATGAGTCCGGCCGCACTGTCGATCCGCACCAGGATGCCGTCTTTGACAGTAGTACTGAAGCCCACCGCTAGGCGGTCAGTACGGGTGCTCGGCCTGTCGTTATGGGGCCACGTGTACAAGATGAGGCCTCCGATCTTCCCAAATATGTACGTTGCACCAGCTGGAAAACAAATAAAAAAACATTCCAGGTCAGAAAGTTCTACCAAGACTTTGTATCATCCTTAAAGGGGTTTTCTCACTCTGCAGTTTCAGAGAGCCACAACCAGCTTTGGAATCGCACATGACATTCAGGCTGTGGTCGGGTCTATAGCAGTGATTGACACATCAGCTCTGCTATTCCTGTTACACTTTACACATCTCTTGCACTCAGGCTCCAAAGCTCTAAAGAGTGTTTACCTAGCTAGATGAGAAGCTTCCAAAGTCCATATAGAGGTAAGGCTCTGTGGGAGGTGACTCACCATGGACGGACTCAGTAACGGACGGCAGCTTAGAGCAATAAGAGATAAAAGGGAGCAAGAAGATGTAGGGAAAGGAGGTTGGTAACCAGAGAAATCAACAAAGCAATTTACTTAGAAAAAGTCTTCATTTACTTTCCGCTACATGTAAAAAAGATCATTGTAGTTCTCTGCTTTGCTCAATTTCTATCTGTTAGAAGGGTTCATTGACACAAAGCGAATCACAAAAGTGTCCCCCCTGCCAAGACCCCAAGAAAATAGCTTTATCCTGTTGGAGACCTAAGTGATCAATTTCCCTGCAGCACCCCTACAGGGGGAATAAAGCATTACACAGTCCCTAATTACATCAGTGGGTTGTCTGTGTAATCCAGAGAGAGGGGAGCTGTTTGTACCCCATCTCTATCCTCGCCGAAATATGAGGTTTTTATTTTTGGACAAGGGATAACATTCTAATACAAATTCCTTACAAGGACATAGGACGATCTGTTTTCTAAGCCAGAGAACCCCTTTAACTCGACATCAATAGGTCAGTGGTTACAGCTTCTCTGGTAGAAGGCCTAAACCAGTTTTAGCTATGTAAATTGTATAACTAATTTTATTGCTCCAACCTATAAGAAAACCTGATAAGAAACAGCTCCCATGTATGGTATCCAGCTCCAATGCAGAACTTGAAGTCTTCATAGTTACATAACAACAAGCCCTGTGTAGTCTGGTCCATTGCTCGAGTCTCTCCCCGTTCCTCAGCTATCGAGCCTATAGACTGGTGGATAGAAGAGAATAACAGGACCGCAGGGTCCGACAACACTACAAGGTTTGGTTGTAGCCTCTGCTCATTATTACAAGTCTTGACCCCCGCGCTGCTGGAACCGCACAGACGCGGCTCGGGGACAAGTGGCCAAACTGTAAATCGAAAGGAATGACCTCAGATTTATGTTCACATTCCTGAGAGACGGAAGGCGGGGGTCCTAATACTAATCCTGCCGTAAGTGGATAATCCAGGCAACCTGCCGAGCTGAAATGTGCGATTACACCGAGAACTTCTACTGCTCAGGAATCTGCTGAACTCACTAATCCCGGAAGATTAACCCTTCCATGTACAGGACTCGGGTCTGTGCAGCAGCTGCGTCCACAGTGACTCCCTTGGGGGTCAGAGATGCCTTAAAGTTCAGCTGAAACATCAAATGATCAGACTAGTATTCAAGTGAAGTGTGGTGTCTGCAAGGAGGTAATTGATATATTTGAAATATGCTAATGAGTCGCAAGTACCCGGTGGGCCAATCACCGCTGGTGTCCCCTCCTCAGCCCTTTGACTTTATTAATAATGTTGCTTAAAGGTGTGCAGTTCCACAGAGCCTTCTCTCCACAGCCAGTGTTGGGCACCCACTTCCTGTCCAGGCTGTGGGTGGTTCTACAGCTTCAGGCTCCCACCTTCTGTCCGGCTGGGGTGGATTACTACAGCTTCATGACTCCACCTTCTGTCGCAGACTGTGGTGGTTCCTACAGCTTCAGGCTCCCACTTCTGTCCAGATGTGGTGGTTCTACAGCTTCAGGCTCACACTTCCTGTCCAGGCCGTAGGTGGTTCTCAGCTTCAGGCTCCCACTTTCTGTCTAGGCTGTGGGTGGTTCTCAGCGTCAGGCTCCCACTTCCTGTCCAGGCTGTGGGTGGTTCTCAGCTTCAGGTTCCGTCTTCCTGCTCAGGCTGTGGGTGGTTCTACAGCTTCAGCCTCCCACTTCCTGTTCAAACTATGGGTGGTTCTACAGCTTCAGACTGCCACTTCCTGTTCAGGCTGTGGGTGGCTCTACAGCTTCAGGCTGCCCCTTCCTGTTCAGGCTGTGGGTGGCTCTACAGCTTCAGACTGCCCCTTCCTGTTCAGGCTGTGGGTGGGTCTACAGCTTCAGACTCCCACTTCCTGTTCAAACTATGGGTGGTTCTACAGCTTCAGACTGCCACTTCCTGTTCAGGCTGTGGGTGGCTCTACAGCTTCAGGCTGCCCCTTCCTGTTCAGACTGTGGGTGGCTCTACAGCTTTAGGCTGCCACTTCCTGTTCAGGAAGTCACAAGCTACTTCAATACAGTCCGATGAGATCTTTTTTCAGTTGTCATTTTTTTTTGTAAGTTTTCCATACGTTTGGTTAACATGAGACAGAACAGCACAGTCCAAAATAGCTTGAAAGCTAATTTGGGATAAATGTAGCACACACCATAAACAAGAAGCCACCTTCTGCTGTTACATCATCTCTGTTCATCCAGTCACCTCCGGAGCTGCAGTTCTAATTCTGCTGTTACATCATCTCCGCTCATCCAATCGCCTCCAGAGCTGCAGTTCTAATTCTGCTGTTACATCATCTCTGCTCATCCAATCGCCTCCAGAGCTGCAGTTCTAATTCTGCTGTTACCACACCTCTGCTCATCCAGTCGCCTCCAGAACTGCAGTTCTAATTCTGCTGTTACATCATCTCAGCTCATCCCGATGCCTCCAGAGCTGCAGTTCTCATTCTGCTGGTACATCACCTCAGCTCATCCAGTCGCCTCCAGAGCTGCAGTACTAATTCAGCTGTTACATCATCTCCGCTCATCCAATCGCCTCCAGAGCTGCAGTTCAAATTCTGCTGTTACATCATCTCTGCTCATCCAATCGCCTCCAGAGCTGCAGTTCTAATTCTGCATGTTACATCATCTCTGCTCATCCAATCGCCTCCAGAGCTGCAGTTCTAATTCTGCTGTTACACACTCCGCTCATCCGTGCCTCCAGAGCTGCAGTTCTAATTCTGCTGTTACATCATCTCCGCTCATCCCGATGCCTCCAGAGCTGCAGTTCTAATTCTGCTGTTACATCATCTCCGCTCATCCTGATGCCTCCAGAGCTGCAGTTCTAATTCTGCTGTTACATCATCTCTGCTCATCCAATCGCCTCCAGAGCTGCAGTTCTAATTCTGCTGTTACAACACCTCTGCTCATCCAGTCGCCTCCAGAGCTGCAGTTCTAATTCTGCATTTACATCATCTCTGCTCATCCAATCGCCTCCAGAGCTGCAGTTCTAATTCTGCTGTTACCACACCTCTGCTCATCCAGTCGCCTCCAGAGCTGCAGTTCTAATTCTGCTGTTACAACACCTCTGCTCATCCAGTCGCCTCCAGAGCTGCAGTTCTAATTCTGCTGTTACCACACCTCTGCTCATCCAGTCGCCTCCGGAGCTGCAGTTCTAATTCTGCTGTATGTAGATTTACTCTGTCACCATGCCTCAGGTGAGTCTATTTGTGTTACATCCTCTTAAATCCACTCAATGCCTCCAGAGCGATTTATCTGGTTATAATGTGTCGGCGTCGCTATTCGTGAAGCGCGAGGAGCACAAGTCAATGATTGGGAAACCCTTCAGTAACTGCAGCATAATGAATTGATGCTGTGATGAGAGGAGAGACGAGTGGCCGGCGATCAGGGCGATGGCTTCCTCCTGGACCCCCGCGGCTCAGCCACCGACAGCAGAACTGGTTTCTAGGAAACGTGTGGAATCGTTCATATGGCGTCGGCCTCGCTCGGCTCCCCGGCACTGCGCCACTATGTCACCGCATCTCCAACATCTGATCAGCTCGCTGCCTCAAAGCCTCCGCGTGTCTGGAGTCAATCAATTAGTTATTCTTCTATAAAAACTTGAGAGTTGGAGGGAGACGGTGAGATAAGAAGCGAGAAGCATTAACATTTGGGGGACACCGGCACGTGATGAGGGGCGGGAGTTGCACCAGAAGAGTGACCCAGGATGGGAAGGATTCTCTACGCCAGTGGTCTGCAAAGTGCAGCTCTTCAGCAATTGGGAAACTACAACTCCCATCATGCCCACTGATATAGATCATACAAATGCATGATGGGAGTTGTAGTTTCCCGACAGCTGGAGAGTCGCACTTTGTAGACCCCTGCTCTTTGCACTGGACTGGTGATTTTGTGGCACTTGACGAGGAAGCCTTTATGGAGATCAGCTCTTTGTGCCAGTCGGTTTCTGCCCCATCCATGTGACCATTGACCAATGTATCATTGTTGGCAGCACTTGACTTGAGGGGACAACGTTCTGCTATATACAGTGTATACACAGGCTGATCAGCCATACCATCAGATCCAGCGACAGATGACGTGAGTAACCTTGCTTATATCATGACAGTGGAGTCTGGGGGATATAGAAGGCAAACGGTCAGTTCTTGGCACAAATTTTTGGGGATGGGTCAGACACAGAAAATCTACGATGGCTCTGACCTGTTTGAATGTACCTTGGGTATTTGAGCATCACTGATGGGCAGGGCCATCTTATCCATTGGAAACAATAAGCAGTTTCTCAGGGGCCCCACAAACATAGGGCACCCAGGTGTTGAATGTATGTCCTGGGAATCCAAGACAAAGGCCCCGGATCCCTGGGTCAGCGCAGTCTTGTGGAGTCCATGCCTCAATGGGTCACAGCTGTTTTGGAAGCGCCTAAGACCTGTACACAATATTATACGTTATCCTACAGCACCCGGGCTCTAGATCTACTGAACCAGGTCCAGTCTAGAACTCATTTAAAACAGTGGACCTGAGGGGGAAACACTGGGAGAACCTCCGGTATAATCAACTCCTTCTGTAGAACGATGGTCCAGGAAGTCCAGGACGAGGCAGCCTGGGCACCAGCTCTGTACCGAGACCTGTGGTACAAGGGTGATCCGCAATCCAGGTGCCCAAGATGGACTCTCCTATTGTTTCTGCATCGTCCACTTGATGCAACCGATTGAGTGTTTGAATGAAGTAATAAAATTCAGCTCAACAATCTTCATATATAGAGAGACTGGTATACAAAGCTGGCTCCTCAGACCTCATGGGGGTGCTTTATCAATGTCCGATGTACAAAGGGTTATATAAAGCCTGCAGAGAGGGCCCGGGGCATCTGACCAGCAGAAGGAGACACCTTCATGCCTGGGGCTCCTGCAGGTGTGACTTTGTTGGCGACGGTATTAGGGTCCGTCCACGTGACAAACTTTTACAGAGGAAAATTTCGGATTTTAGGAACCAACACCATAGACCTCAATTGAATGTCCGCGTTGTAGTGCACAAGATTTTCAGAGGTCAGATTTCAAAGCCACAGTATTTTCAATAAACTTAGAACAAGCTCAATCTTCCGCCGTATTTTTCTCAGAAAACTTACTATTGAAGCAAGTGGGATGGCATGAAGAACGAATGAAACCCCTGGTGCCTGTTTTATGGTGCAGATTTGGCGCAGACCCGCGTCCAAAAACTCAATAGCGCGATCCACAAAAACGATTGAAAAAAAAATAATTTGAAAATCACGTGTAAATCTGATGGAAATATGTGGCAAAAAGTGAAAACGGAGTTAAAAAATCATCAGGTTCTTGTGTAAAATTCTGTTCAAACACTTCCGATGATGCGGTTTTAGGATTCGGAATCTGACGAGTATTTCGTCCTTTGTCGAGCGGACGGACCCCAACACCGTATGGATAGTTTTACCTATCACCCAAATTGCGAGAGGAACATTTCTGGGGATGTAGAATTCCATTTCCTGAATAGGTTTCTTTGTAAATATTGAAGTTTTGGCAAGAAAATGAAAAATTGCAAGTCCTCCGCCGCCGGAGATATTTGACCGATATCACACAGCGGTGCAGTTCCCACTTAAAGGACGGTCCATGGTCTCTCCTTGTCCTCATTCTTCATCTAGGGAGCTTACGTTACAGATTAAGCCGTATCCTCCAGGAATCCGTCGCTTCCTCCCATCAAATTACATGATGTGTCGCCCTCCCTCCTCCGTTCAACCTCTCCCCCCCCTCCGGACGTCCACAAGAAAACCTTGACTCTTCTTTTCCCCTGGTATCTCCTTGCAGTGTCTCCATGGCTACGAGAGACCACCTGAGAGGATAAATAATCCTTAAACTTTCCCTTCAAAGCAGTTTCCAGCTGTTCCAAACTTTCCCATTTATCTCTTCAGAGTCTCAATTAGAGTCATTTCTTTTTTTGGCCGGCTTTCTTTCTCCACCCACCAAAGACTCTTCGGGTCCACCTGACGAAAAGGCGTTCTTGCTTCATTAGACGCTGACAGATCCACCACATGGCAAATTACCTCTAATCATCACCTTCTTCCTGCAGCAAACCATCACTCTGTCAAACTCATCAGCTGCTGCTCCCTGGCCAAGTGTCAAAGCAAGAAAAAAGTCTTTAATCAGATTGATGTTCCTGGGATGCCAATGTGTCTATAGGGTTGGTACGACGCAGCAAACGACGATTATAGCAGGACGAAACCAACCGGCAGCCGCGTGCAAGTCATACGAAGGGTGTATGAAACACAAGTGTCGGGACCTACCAATGGGCGACGGGCAGCAAAATGGACTACAACAAGGGCACAGGTGAAGATGGAAGGGTAAATGACACATCTAGAATTAAGACACCAAAGAATAATTGACCTTAACAACTACCTTTCCCTATCTCTGTTCCTAGCATCAGACCCCCAGCCCTATTCTATCCCTGTTCATATCCCTAATAAGGTCCCTCAGCTATGCTGACCCTAACCAAAACGGCTTTAAATAAAAATCATGAATAGAATCTGACCTTAGAAACTACCTTTCCCTAACTCTACTACTTCCCCCTAACTCCCCCCCCCTATTCCTAGTCTATCTCTGATGGTATCCCTACTAAAACAACAGAGAATATCTGACCTTAACAACTGCCTTTCCCTAACTCTGTCCCTAGCGCTGGCCCTAACACCAGACCCCCCTATTCCTAGTCTGATGGTATCCCTACTAAAACACCAGACAATACCTAACCTTAATTACTACCTTTCCCTAACTCTGTCCCTAGCACCAGACCCCCCCACAGCCCTATTCTATCCCTGTTGATATCCCTAATAATGTCCCTCAGCTGTGCTGACCCTAACCAAAACGGCACATAGCTAAAAATAAAAATCAGGAATAGAACCTGACCTTAACGACTACCTTTCCCTTACTCTATCCCTAGCACTGGCCCTAACACCAGACCCACCTATCCCTATACTATCCTTGATGGTATCCCTACTAAAACACCAGAGAATACCTAACCTTAACTACTATCTTTCCCTAACTCTGTTCCTAGCACCAGACCCCCACAGCCCTATTCTATCCCTGTTTATATCCCTACTAATGTCCCTCAGCTATGCTGACCCTAACCAAAACGGCACAGAGCTAAAAATAAAAATCTGAAATAGAACCTGACCTTAGCAACTACCTTTCCCTAACTCTGTCCCTAGTGCTGGCTCTAACACCAGACACCCCTAGCCCTATTCTATCCCTGATGACATCCCTATCAATGTCCCTCAGCCATGCTGATCCTAACCAAAACAGCACAGAACTACCAAATAGAACTCAGGAAGAGAATCTACTACAAGACTGACACAGGGCAGAACAGAAGCAAAAGAGAACTAAGAACAAAGCTCTAACTGGGAACAGAAAACCAAATTTGGACTGAGTGCTGAAAACAGAATACAATAAGCTCACTAGGCACAAGCTCTCAGCTAACAGTATACACAGCCCCAGCCATCCGATAAAGCTCCACTTTATAGAAGGCTAGCAATCAGCCATTCCCATGGTCAGCTGTTATTCCAGAGAATTGTTTGAGACCATTGAATAGCACCAGCCTCAATTGATCTAGTAAGCAATGACAAAATGGAAAGAAAATTCGTAATAGACACCTCCTCATCCTAATTTAAGTACCTTTCCACCAGTTTCCACCAATCACATGAGGATAAGAAGGTACAAGGACTCCTCCTGGTGCAGAGTAGATCATCCAGCCGAAAGGGTGCAGCAGAGACGATATCCACCAACTCTCCTGCTTGTCCTCCATCTCCAACCCTGACCACAGTCCTCTTACTTTTTGGCATTTCAGCTCCTCGGAGAGTTCACCATAGAAACTTCTAAGTGAATAAATCAGCACTTTAGAGACTTTTTTATACAAGACCACAGCAGGGCAGCATTGTGCAGCGAGCCCTCCACCGCTAGACTATAAAATAAGATCATGACCGGAGGGTGGGCACATGAGGAGCATGAAAAGGAAACGGATTTTAAAAGAGAATTTTCAAAGACGATTACATGACAGAAACAACAGATGTCCTGGGGCGTACACTTACTCCCCGGGACACTGAAGTGACAGATCCATGCTTGTATTCATGATAATCCGATAAAAGCTTCTGTGGTTCATATTGCAGGGTGGTGCAATATCAGGTTATTGAACAATCAAATGCTGAAGTAAAAAACGACTGACTCTACAAAGAGTTGTGGCACCTGGCCTCTGCTCTCCTATACACCGGGTATCCCTCGCCTCCGGGGATGCACATATGCTTCCGCAGCTGCGGATTCCGATCAGTAGCGGTGCCATAAAACAATCGTTCTGCTCATTGCCGACTATTGACAGCTGCCCCAGATTTATTGCTCTCATCCAACCTCATCAGCCATTCACAGCCCCACAGGTGTAATCAGCAATAGCCCCAGCAAGCAAACCCCGGACGCCTCGCGCTGTGCTGAGCCAACATTTTACAAGGGTTTTGTATTCTTATTAAGAGTGAATCACTTCTCCATTCAAGTAAAACCAAACCAGGCGTCAGATCTACTGAGGCTTCCTACATGATATATTATCCCAATCCAAGGATCACAGAATACAGGCCATCAGAGGCCAAAGACTTCCAGGACGCACGGCCAGGTCTGGCCGTGTCCCTGAAAGTGGCATCTGTCCACACTGAGCACTCAGCCAAGGTTAGACCTACATTATATGACTATAACTGTTGAGTTTTGCCCAATAGTTTCCACCCAACTTGATCTGGCTCTTTGTTAATACAAGGCTTATATGTTCAAATAAGCTCAAGGAAAGAGAGCGAGGACTCCAGCGCCACCAAGTGCAATAAACAGCATTCCTTAAATTCACATCTAGTCTATCATAGACCCTTAAAACAGGATATGAAGTTTAAAGGGGTTATCTCACTACAGGGATCGCTGCTTTTTCTGTTAAAGATCTTGCAAAAACAAGTCACTTTGCAATATGTGTCCAGTAACAGTCGCCGACCTATTCCTAGATATCCCCTCTTGTATGGGCTGCATCAGCTCCTCAGGTCGCTATCGCTACAGAACTGGCTTCTACTGCAGCCTAGTAGAAGCCAGTAAACACGCCCCTGAATTCAAAGTGAAACCAAGAAAACAGGACTGAAGTGAGATGAATCAATGTAGTGAGACAACCCCTTTAAAGCCAAGCTGCAGACGACTGCTTTGGGGTGTATGGCCTTATTCAGCACACAGCATGGTTCTACCTGGCCAGGCAAGAGGCTTTAGACAAAGTTTTAAAGGTGTAATGTTCTGCATTAGGGAGAGGCACCATGAAGGTGTATGGAGACTTACAAGCCATAAAAGCACTACTAAAATGTAAATATATTCAAATAAGCACAAAGGAAGATGGCTAGGACTCCCGCCGCGCCTATTGGAAGTAGAATGTTGTTACAGTCACACCTGACCCACAAAAGAGCAATGAAATATTAGAAAGAGCTTAAGCCAAGCCAGGTACTAGAATTAAAGGGGTTGTATCATTTCATTAAATGGTCTTCAGAATAAGGGGACAGTGAAAACAAGTAACTTTGCAATTGGATGTTATTAGCAGAGGTCTTGTTTTCACAGTCTCCCTTATCTTCGTTTTCTGTAAACAAACTTCTCCAGTGCTGGTCGAATCCCACCTCCTTGCATTTCATTAGCTGAGAGCTCTAATAATTTACATTCTGTTCGGCCCCTGGACAGCCATATTCACGAAGCTTTCATTCCTGCCTCTCACTCAGAATTAGGGGCCGACAAAAATTTCACTCTATACAGCTAACTGTTGCTCCTCATTGACACTGCAGCTACTGCTACAATCAGAAGCCAGCAGAATTGTGCGTCGGTGCCTTATGTAAACATGAAGGGAGACGGATCTGTGCTCTGGATGGATTCAACAGTAGACTGAAGACTGTTTAGACTGAATGCAGGTCTGTGGTATGTAAACAGCTCTTACAAAATAAGACTGTATAGGGAGAGGACAGTGATATGTGAAGTACGACACACTGGAGCCAGCATGAACAGTGAAGGGGGGATCCCCCTTCAGTTAAGAAACACCCAGCTGGAAGGGGAAGAAACGCTACTGGATTTCAGGAAGTGAGAGCATCAAGCTTCAAGAGAGCAGCCCAACTGAAGAAGCGATACATCCCCTTTAAGAAAGTGGAGACGGCAGCCATCAGATTACGCTGCACGGACTTGTAAGGGACAGGCTAAACCGGGAGGTCAGGGATGATAAATGTAAAAGTTCTATAATAGGAACATATAAACTCAAGCAGAGATTTCCCGTTTTCTGCCTTGTTTTGTCGGAAGCCAGAGTCAGGAAGAAAATTAAATGGAAAGCCTTAGGAATGAAAAGCAATAGAATGTAACAGGCCCGCGGCTTGCAGAGCTTAATGCATTGTAACTGCTGCTGTTACAGGATGTTAAAAAGCTGTGGTGCCGCAGGACGAAACGTAGGCTGGAGCAAGATGAGAAGAGAAAGCTGCCCACAGCCCCCCATACGCTGGTATTTGGAGATGCCAACTCCGTTTAAGAAGACAGTCGGAGATGAGGTCACCTGCCGTGGTTTAAAGATTTCAGGACACTGAGAATTCAATGCAACCTTTGCACGGCTCCTGGCACATCCGCCTGGTCTCCCGGCTACCCCCGGCAGGAGCCCATTTGTAATACAGTATTAGCGAAATCCAGCATAAAAAACAAATAAGCCCCAGACTAATCCCCTTATCTTCTGCCAGACAATGAGCGGAACGCCACAACCACCTCTCCCCGTCACTTCTTAGGGACATCCATTCCGGCAAATGTGGCCTCCAAACTCCCCCCCTCGCCGAGCTTTGTCCACCGCCTAATTACCTTATTGTATTGTGTGTTCAATTAAATGTTTGCTTTGTATAATCGTGTTCTATTATTGACTGATCTATGTAAATGGGGTAAAGAGACATTTACCAAGCGAGCAGAGCCACATATATATATTATATATATACACGCCGACTGCAAGGGAGGAACACGTCCGCACCGATATGTCACAACAATGAGTACAAACACAGAGTAGGACGCATAAGATTATACCCCCCCCCCCCATTATAAGAAGAGAACCTTTGTCCGATTCACGTAGGGGGGGACAAAAGACTCACCCTACGTAGCGGGCCATGCCAATGACAATACCTCCCAATCACAAAGTCTATGGAATCACACATGAACAACAAAGACTCTCTTATCGGTCTTATGACTCAACCCCAATCATTCGTAAGAGCCTCGGCACAATGTACTTGGATTTGTGAACATAAGGATACATAGAGCACAAGGGGTGGACCTGATGTGTATGGAAGCCTCCTGCCAGGAGATGCCGCGACATCAGGACTATTAGAAACCGTGGACGAATGTTCCCTTAGGATCTATCTTACTCGTACGGTCAGTTTTTGAGTGCAAAATTTCTGACCCCTTCCCGTGCAACTCAGCCCTCTGAAGCAACAATTTACCTGGACTTGTGAAGAGAAGGATTCATAAAGCATGAGGGTGGACCTGTTGTTGTGGGCATGGAGGCCTCCTGACAGGAAATGCCCCGGCATGAGGGAGGTCGGTGATGTTGGACGAATGTTCACATGGGAGCTCTTAAACTTGTAGGTCCAGCCTTTGAGTGCAAAAATATTGACCCGTTCCCGTGCAACTCAGGCCTCTGAAGCAACCATTTACCTGGACTTGTGAATATGAAGCGTGAGGATGAACCTGATGTAAGGTGTATGGAGGCCTCCTGAAAGGAGATGCCCCGAAATCAGAAACAGTGGACAAGTCGTCACCCGCAATCCATCTTACTCGTACGTAGTGCAAAATTATTGACCCCTATACATGCTACTCAGACCACGTGACTTGACCTGATGCAATGTATGTGGAGGCCTCCTGAGAGGAGATGCCCTGACATTGGGACCTTAGAGAACATTGGACGAGTGTTCACCCAAACTCTGACTTGTATGGCCAATCTTTGAGTGCAAAATCATTGACCCCTACACGTGCAACTCAGACATCTGAAGCAACCATTTACCTGGACTTGTGAATATGAAGCGTGAGGGTGCACCTGAAGCGCAAGGGTGGACCTCATGTAAGGTATATGGAGGTCTCCTGAAATGAGATGCCCCGAAATCAGGAATATCAGGAACAGTGGGGATGAGTGGTCACCCACAACCCATCTTACTCGTATGGCCGGCCTTTGAGTGCAAAATTATTGACCCCTATACATGCAACTCAGACCACGTGACTTGACCTAATGCAATGCATATGGAGGCCTGCCTGATGAGAAGCTGCCTTGACATTGGGGACCTTAGAGAACATTGGACGAGTGTTCACCAAAACTCTGACTTGTATGCCACCTTTGAGTGTAAAATCATTGACCCCTACACGTGCAACTCAGACCTCTGCAGCAACCATTTACCTGGACTTGTGAATATGAAGCGTGAGGGTGCACCTGAAGCGCAAGGGTGGACCTCATGTAAGGTATATGGAGGTCTCCTGAAATGAGATGCCCCGAAATCAGGAATATCAGGAACAGTGGGGATGAGTGGTCACCCACAACCCATCTTACTCGTATGGCCGGCCTTTGAGTGCAAAATTATTGACCCCTACACATGCAACTCAGACCACGTGACTTGACCTAATGCAATGCATATGGAGGCCTCCTGAGAGAAGCTGCCTTGACATTGGGACCTTAGAGAACATTGGACGAGTGTTCACCAAAACTCTGACTTGTATGGCCAGCCTTTGAGTGTAAAATCATTGACCCCTACACGTGCAACTCAGACCTCTGAAGCAACCATTTACCTGGACGTGTGAATATGAAAAATGAAGGTGGACCTGAAGCGTGAGGGTGGACCTGAAGCGCGAGGATGGACCTGATGTAAGGTGTATGGAGGCCTACTGAAAGGAGATGCCCCGAAATTAGGAAGAGTGGTCATCCGCAATCAATCTCCACTTGTAATGCCAGCCTTTGAGTGCAATATGACTGACCCCCTTTACATGCAACTCAGACCTTTGGACTTGTGAATACAAGGATTCATAGAGCATAATGGTAGACCTGATGCAATGTACATGGAGGCCTCCTGAGAGGAGATGCCCCGACATCGGGACCTTCGGGAACATTGGACGAGTGTTCACCCAAACTATCTGACTTGTATGGTCAACCTTTGAGTGCAAAATCATTGACCCCTCAGACCTCTGAAGCAACAATTTACAATGGTGAAAGCAGAGATGTGTCCAATCCTTATATCCACCAATGTTCAGATGCTTCTGCCGGGAGGTGACCGTATGGCCAGTGTTTTCCTTGCATTTCATTGGGCTCTTCAGACCTCTCACTATCTTCTCATTCTCAGGTCATTTTCCTCTTACTTTGTAGAAGTTTCCAGAGTAAGGTTAAGGATCCACATGTTTGCTTTCCCTGCTGCCACAATGTTCTCATGACTCCTTCCCAAATCAAATGTGTCCATGCGTTTCCTATTCCGCCTCTATCAATTTTATCCCAAAGCAAAATGAAAGGTTCCACAATACTGAAGACTAAACAGGGCTGGTACGTTATAAAGCGTGATCCCATCTGAAGAGCCAACAGGTTAGAAGACAAGGCATAAGGATAGCCTCCTATGTGACGGCCCAACTCACTAATCAAGAGTCAGCAAACACAAAACTTATACGAGTACGGCTACTGTGCTGCACAGTGGTCTGCTCCACCTATTCAATGCGCTGTAGCCTATGAAATTATAGCAGGCACATCCGCTCCACATTGTTCCAGAGCTGCTGCTACATTCTAGTTGTTAATTAACTCGGTAACGTAAGAATTACGGGACACAAACCGGGCTCGGTATCTATTGAGAGAACCGCAGCCGTCTCGGTCTGGAGAGGGAACATCGTTCACATGAACCCTGGAGGAGATGGAGCAAAAGCCGGAGTAACTCACAGTGGAAGGGCAGATTTACAGCTTCAATATTGCTTAACCCAATACCAAAAATCCTCCAGAGGTAGAAGATGAAGTCATTGTAAATGGCCTCGAAAACATCTTCATAACATTGAGATACGTTGTATGTGAGGATAGGGGGGTGCTGCTGACCCGTCCGCATTACTGGCCTCCACCATTGTCCACGTAATGCTCTGCTACACACAGTGCTCGCCCTCTACATCCTATGAGGGGTTCTTAAATTCATGATGGTCGGCCCCATCAGGTGTTGGTGGCCTCCATTGTCATCCATGCCCTCTTGGCATCAAATGGGTCCTGTGAGGGCTTCTTAAATTCATGATGGTCGGCCCCATTAGGTGTTTGTGCTCACAAGCGGCCTCCACCATAGTCCAGATATTACTCTGCTGCACACAGTGCTCGCCCCCTAGATCCTACGAGGGCTTCTTAAATTCATGATGGTCGGCCCCATCAGGTGTTTGTGCTCACAAGTGGCCTCCACCAGTGTCCATGTATTGCTCTGCTGCATACAGTGCTCACCTTCTAGTTCTATGAGGGCTTCTTAAATTCAGGTTGGTTGGCCCCATTAGGTGTTGTTGCTCACAAGTGGCCTCCATTGTCATCCATGTATTGTATGCCTCCACCATAGTCCATATATTACTCTGCTGCACACAGTGCTCGCCCCCTAGGTCCTATGAGGGCTTCTTAAATTCATGATGGTCGGCCCAATCAGGTGCTGGTGCTCACAAGTGGCCTCCATTGTCATCCATGTATTGCTCTGCTGCATACAGTGCTCACCTCTAGGTCCTATGAGAGGTTCTTAAATTCATAATGGTCGGCCCCATCAGGTGTTGGTGCTGACAGGTGGCCTCCATCGTCACCAATGTTTTGCGCTGCTGCACACAATCTTCTACATTCGAGGCACCCAACAGGTCCTATGAGGGGTTCAGAAATTCAAGTTGGTAGGCCCCCATCATGTGTTGGCGCCAATAACTGTCGGAAGGTATCATAATCACCTGAAACTGAATTACGTATGAGGTCCTAAGGGCATGTTCACACGGCACGGGTTTTCGGCCGGTTTTTCAGCCGGTTTGCGGTTTTTCAGACTGCCTGAAAAACTGCCCGAAAATGAGCACAATGGTGCTCTGTGCAAAACCTGTGCAGCATTCCCCACTGGTGCTCTATGGAAAACCTGTGCAGCATTCCCCACTGGTGCTCTATGGAAAACCCGTGCAGCAGTCCCCACTGGGGCTCTATGGAAAACCCGTGCAGCAGTCCCCAGTAGTGCTCTATGGAAAACCCGTGCAGCGGTCCCCACTGGTGCTCTATAGAAAACCCGTGCAGCAGTCCCCACTGGTGCTCTATGGAAAACCTGTGCAGGAGTCCCCACTGGGGCTCTATGGAAAACCCGTGCAGCAGTCCCCACTGCATGGGTTTTGCCGTCGGCCGGTTTTCGGCTGGAATCGGTGCATCTCCCGGGGCGGGGCCACCGCTCATCGCGGAGACAAGCCGTCCCCCCCGCGGCCGTGGGGACGGGCGCAAAACAGGACAAATACCGGCCGGCAAACCGGCCGGTATTTGTCCTGTGCAGTGGGGATGCGCCCTAATAGTTAACACTCTGATATTGCTAGTAAACGGCCACCACATTGTATAACAAGCCATCAATGCACTACTAAAAAGTAAATCTATGCACCTCTGATACTTAGGATCACACGCCGCCTCTTGTACAACGCTCCAACATACAGCGCAGATATAAAGTGCTAGAGAGGCAATTACGGGGCCGTCCACGCCTTGCAGCCACTCGGAGGAGATGGGATAATCTCCGTAGGGCAGACCTGGATGTGTGTTCATCGCCACATGTCCCTTCTGTCTCTTTGCTGTGGCACCTATTAACCCCTTGTGCAAACACAAACACGTTCTGACAACAAGAAGCCATTATAGCGCCGCACGCAAGGAAAATGCTCAATTATGCAGAAAATATCTCCACGCTCAGATAATGAACGCACAGCTATGATCCTGTCACTTTATCAAAAGGGATAAATACCAGTCTGGAAAAAGAGGAGGCGACCGACAATGGGGGGGGCGCCACTGTGCACAGCAGCTTAACCCCTTATATGCTCTACTGTGGACAATCAACACGTAGTAAGTGAATATGATCTACTGACAACATCTTAAGAGACTGCAATTATACACTTTAGTGTGCCACAGAGAGAGCGCACTGAAGAGGGAAAAAAAGACCAAAGAGGATGCGCAGGTCACACCCGAGAGCAAAGAAAGAGTGCACAAAGAGGGACATAGGTGTGCAGAAGAGAAAGAGAGAGCGCAGGGGAGGGAGAGCACGCAGAGAGCACAGAAGAGAAAGAGCACAGAAGAGAGACCAAGCAGAGAGCACAGAAGAGAAAGAGAGCAAGCAGAGCACAGAAGAGGGAGAGCAAGCAGAGAGCACAGAAGAGTAAAAGAGCAGAGAGCACAGAAGAGTAAAAGAGCAGAGAGCACAGAAGAGGAAGAGAGAGCAAGCAGAGAGCACAGAAGAGGAAGAGAGAGCAAGCAGAGAGCACAGAAGAGGAAGAGAGAGCAAGCAGAGAGCACAGAAGAGGAAGAGAGAGCAAGCAGAGAGCACAGAAGAGAAAGAGAGCAAGCAGAGAGCACAGAAGAGAAGAGAGAGCAAGCAGAGCACAGAAGAGAAAGAGAGCAAGCAGAGAGCACAGAAGAGGAAGAGAAGGCAGAGCACAGAAGAGTAAGAGAAAGCAGAGCACAGAAGAGGAAGAGAAAGCAGAGAACAGAAGAGGAAGAGAGATCAAGCAGAGAGCAAAGAAGAGATCAAGCAGAGAGCACAGAAGAGGAAGAGAGAGCAAGCAGAGCAGAGAAGAGAAAGAGAGCAAGCAGAGAGCAAAGAAGAGAAAGAGAAAGCAGAGCACAGAAGAGGAAGAGAAAGCAGAGCACAGAAGAGGAAGAGAAAGCAGAGCAGAGAAGAGGAAGAGAAAGCAGAGCACAGAAGAGGAAGAGAAAGCAGAGCAGAGAAGAGGAAGAGAGAGCAAGCAGAGCAGAGAAGAGAAAGAGAGCAAGCAGAGAGCAAAGAAGAGAAAGAGAAAGCAGAGCAGAGAAGAGTAAGAGAAAGCAGAGCACCGCAGAGAAAGAGAAACCACAGCACAGAAGAGCACGAAAGAGCACTCAGAGAGAAAAGAAGAGAAAGAGAGAGCAAGCAGAGAGCACAGAAGAGTAAGAGAGATCAAGCAGAGAGCACAGAAGAGTAAGAGAGCAATCAGAGAGCACAGAAGAGTAAGAGAGCAAGCAGAGAGCACAGAAGAGTAAGAGATCAAGCAGAGGAGAGAGCAAGCAGAGAGCACAGAAGAGAGAGAAAGCAGAGAGCAAAGAAGAGAGAGAGCAAGCAGAGAGCAAAGAAGAGAGAGAGCACGCAGAGAACAAATAAGAGAGAGCGCGCACAGAGCAAAAAAGAGAGAGCAAGCAGAGAGCACAGAAGAGAGAGCAAGCAGAGAGCAAAGAAGAGAGAGCAAGCAGAGAGCAAAGAAGAGAGAGCAAGCAGAGAGCAAAGAAGAGAGAGAAAGCAGAGAGCAAAGAAGAGAGAGAGCAAGCAGAGAGCAAAGAAGAGAGAGCAAGCAGAGAGCAAAGAAGAGAGAGCAAGCAGAGAGCAAAGAAGAGAGATCAAGCAGAGAGCACAGAAGAGATCAAGCAGAGAGCACAGAAGAGAGCAAGCAGAGAGCACAGAAGAGAGAGAAAGCAGAGAGCACAGAAGAGAGAGCAAGCAGAGAGCACAGAAGAGAGAGAGCAAGCAGAGAGCACAGAAGAGAGAGAGCAAGCAGAGAGCAAGCAGAGAGCAGAGAAGAGGAAGAGAGCAGCAGAGCAGAGAAGAGAAAGAGAGCAAGCAGAGCAGAGAAGAGAAAGAGAGCAAGCAGAGCAGAGAAGAGAAAGAGAGCAAGCAGAGCAGAGAAGAGAAAGAGAGCAAGCAGAGCAGAGAAGAGAAGAGAAAGAGAGCAAGCAGAGCAGAGAAGAGAAAGAGAGCAATCAGAGAGCAAAGAAGAGAAAGAGAGCAAGCAGAGAGCAAAGAAGAGAAAGAAAGAGCAAGCAGAGCACAGAAGAGAGAGAGCAAGCAGAGAGCAAAGAAGAGAGAGAGCAAGCAGAGAGCAAAGAAGAGAGAGAGCAAGCAGAGAGCAAAGAAGAGAGAGAGCAAGCAGAGAGCACAGAAGAGAGAGAGCAAGCAAAGAGCAAAGATGAGAGAGAGCAAGCAGAGACCCACAGAAGAGAAGGAGAGAAAGCAGAGAGCACAGAAGAGGAAGAGAAAGCAGAGAGCACAGAAGAGGAAGAGAAAGCAGAGAGCACAGAAGAGAGAGAGCAAGCAGAGAGCACAGAAGAGAGAGAGCAAGCAGAGAGCACAGAAGAGAGAGAGCAAGCAGAGAGAAGATAAGAGAGACAGCAAGCAGAGAGCACAGAAGAGTAAGAGAGCAAGCAGAGCGCTGTGCAGATGATAGTGCAGAAGAGGAAGAGAGCAAGGAGGGGGCACTGTGCAGATGAAAGAATGTAGAGGAGGAAGAGAGAGAAACCATAGAGCGCTGTGCAGATGACAGCAAGCAAAGCTCTGTGCAGAAAGAGAGTGCACAGGAGAGGAAAAACTTTCGAATTTAGAATAGAGAGCAAACAGCAAGCACTGTGCAGACGAGTGCAGATGAGAAAAAAGAGCAAATATTGAGCGATTTGCAGACACCAGAGCACGAATATCTGAAAATGTGAGCAGAGGGTGAGCTTGGAGACAAGAAAGCACATAGAGGAGGAAAAAGAGCAAAGAGGGAACACTGTTCAGACAAGAGAGAGTGTAAATGTGAAAATGCGGACAAACAGTGTTGTGCAGACAAGAGAGTGTGGAAGAGACAAAGGAGAAACGAGGGAGCGCTGTGCAGACGAGACAGTGTGAAAAAGGTGAAAATGTGCGCAGAGGGAGCGCTGGGCAAACAGAGTGCAGAACAGGAAAAGCACAGGAGGAGGAAACCAGAGCAAGCAGGCAGCGCTGTCCAGATGAGAGAGTTAAGGATTGAAAAGGGAGCAGAGAGGACGCGCTTCCCAGACCAGAGCGTGAAAATATGCACAAAGAGAGCGCTGCGCAAACGAGAGCGGGCAAAAGACGAACGAGCGCAGGACAAAAAAAAAGTGCGCTGTTCAGACCAGAGGGTGTGGATAGGAAAAAACATGAGCAAAGTGAGGGCACGGTGCAGATAAGAGAGAGACGATCAAAAAGCAAATTGCCGTCCAGTCCAGAGAGCGGAGGAGGAGAAAACGAGCTTAAAGGAGAGCTGTGCTGATAAAAGAGAGAACAGGAGAAGGAGCGCCGTCCAGGAGAAGGAGCGCCGTCCAGGAGAAGGAGGCGCCGTCCAGGAGAAGGAGCGCCGTCCAGCAGAAGGAGCGCCGTCCAGCAGAAGGAGCGCCGTCCAGCAGAAGGAGCGCCGTCCAGAAGAAGGAGCGCCGTCCAGAAGAAGGAGCGCCGTCCAGAAGAAGGAGCGCCGTCCAGGAGAAGGAGCGCCGTCCAGAAGAAGGAGCGCAGAAAGGAAAAAAGAATGAAGATAAAGCAAACAGCCGGAAATAAAGGAGAGTAAAGTGGAAAGAGACTGAAGAGGATATGGGAGGTAATGGGGGCATTCAGGTATAGGAGCTGTTGGATATCTATAGGGGGAGAGGACCACATAGGGGGGTTGCCAATATTCGCCATCTGTCTAGAGAGCACCATAATCAACCGCAGCTCTGCCATTCAGGAGATGAGGAGAATCACAGCGGCGGATACTTCCCAGACAGAGCAGGGATCAGGGGCATTGTGTCAGAACCACAGCGCCAGGGTGGCACCACATTCAGAGGAACACCACTGTGGTAACAGGGATAGCGGCAGTAATGTATTGTGTGTGACCTATGGAGAAGAGATTGTAAGCTCCTGAGGACAGGGAACACCACTGCATGATAGGGATGTGAACCGTGCCTGGAGGCTTCTAGGTCACAGAACTTGAGAATGATGTGAGGGGCAGTTCTCCCTGATGCTAATTGTGGGTGACTGCAAAGGTGGCTGAAAGAAGGGAAGAAGAGGAGACAAAGCCAAAAATGGAGGGTAAATAACTTTAAAGGGAACGGGAGACGAGAAGAGAACAGTTGCGGAGGGAAAGCGTCTTCAGATCTGTGCGCCATCCTCGCCCCCGGAGCCGCCACCTTCACTTTCATCCACAAATCATCTCTTTCCACGACGTCCTGAAGAAGGAATCGGATGAGACACCGGGATCTATCACCTCCATGACTCCGGCGTCACTGGATCCAGTCAGCAAATCCATAACATCCCAATAACCAAATGATTGTGAAAGGTCCCGCGGAGGAAAGAGGAGGGGGGAGGTGTAACCCAGACACATTATCAGACCTATCCACCCTCTGCAGGTGACCCCGACACTTCTTCTATGGAGAGTCCCCCCTGTATCCGTCACCTGTAATTAGTGATGATGGAGAGGACAGAAGGGGAGGCGCTCGCGAGCTTAGGAATCCGTGATCACAGCTACAGTCTAACCAGCAGCCAACACCTCAGCGAAGATCCACAAGAACGTCCAGTGTATCCAACACCACATCACCAAAAACCGGAGCCCACCCCTATGGGGACCACACATCCCGACGGCTGGATACCAGCTACTCAGCCGCACTACAGCCCTCCCGGGCTCATGTACCGGTTACATTGAAGGTCTCTCTCTACCCAGCCATTAATGCCCCCAGTCACCTGTCCATCTCTGCTATACCCCTCCCCAGTAACATGTAAGCCAGCAGCATCCACTTTCCCTGGTACACGGTCCCCGTCCTGGTCACCAATCTATTACCGCCCCCCCTCCTCAGTAACCTGTCTGTGCATCTCCTACTGTCCCCCTCCCACTCGCCTGTCTCTATTGTTCCCCCTCCTCGTTCCCTCGTCTTTTCTTTCCTCCTTTCTGGTCTCCTGTCCCTTCTTTCCCCCCTGTCCCTGGTCCCCCGTCTCTTCTTTCCTCCCCGTCCCCGGTCTCTTCTTTCCCCCCTGTCCCTGGTCCCCTGTCTCTTCTTTCCTCCCCGTCCCCGGTCTCTTCTTTCCTCCGCGTCCCCGGGCTCTTCTTTCTACCTCCCCCCCGGTCCCCTGTCTCTTCTTTCCCCCTCCTCCCTGGTCCCCTGTCTCTTCTTCCCTCCTCTCTGGTCCCCTGTCTCTTCTTTCCTCCTCCCTGGTCCCCTGTCTCTTCTTTCCTCCTCCCTGGTCCCCTGTCTCTTCTTACCTCCTCTCTGGTCCCCCGTCCCTTCTTTCCTCCTCCCTGGTCCCCGGTCTCTTCTTTCCTCCCCGTCCCCGGTCTCTTCTTTCCTCCCCGTCCCCCGTCTCTTCTTTCCCCCTCCTCCCTGGTCCCCTGTCTCTTCATCCCCCCTCCCCGGTCCCCTGTCTCTTCTTTCCTCCTCTCTGGTCCCCTGTCTCTTCTTTCCTCCTCTCTGGTCCCCTGTCTCTTCTTTCCTCCTCTCTGGTCCCCTGTCTCTTCTTTCCTCCTCCCTGGTCCCCTGTCTCTTCTTTCCTCCTCTCTGGTCCCCTGTCTCTTCTTTCCTCCTCTCTGGTCCCCTGTCTCTTCTTTCCTCCTCCCTGGTCCCCTGTCTCTTCTTTCCTCCTCCCTGGTCCCCTGTCCCTTCTTTCCTCCTCCCTGGTCCCCTGTCTCTTCTTTCCTCCTCTCTGGTCCCCTGTCCCTTCTTTCCCCCATCCCTGATCCCCTGTCTCTTCTTTCCTCCTCTCTGGTCCCCAATCTCTTCTTTCCCCCATCCCTGGTCCCCTGTCCCTTCTTTCCCCCTCCTCCCTGGTCCCCTGTCCCTTCTTTCCCCCATCCCTGATCCCCTGTCTCTTCTTTCCTCCTCTCTGGTCCCCTGTCTCTTCTTTCCCCCATCCCTGGTCCCCTGTCTCTTCTTTCCCCCATCCCTGGTCCCCTGTTTCTTCTTTTCCCCATCCCTGGTCCCCTGTCTCTACTTTCCCCCTCCCTGGTCCCCAGTCTCTTCTTTCCCCCTCCTCCCTGGTCCCCTGTCTCTTCTTTCCCCCTCCTCCCTGGTCCCCTGTCTCTTCTTTCCCCCTCCTCCCTGGTCCCATGTCTCTTCTTTCCCCCTCCTCCCTGGCCCCCTGTCTCTTCTTTCCCCCTCCTCCCTGGCCCCCTGTCTCTTCTTTCCTCCTCTCTGGTCCCCCGTCCCTTCTTTCCCCCTCCTCTCTGGTCCCCTGTCTCTTCTTTCCTCCTCTCTGGTCACCTGTCTCTTCTTTCCTCCCTCCCGGTCCCGTCTCTTCTTTCCCCCTCTCTGGTCCCCGTCTCTTCTTTCCTCCTCTCTGGTCCCCGTCCCTTCTTTCCTCCCTCCCGGTCCCGTCTCTTCTTTCCCCCTCTCTGGTCCCCGTCTCTTCTGTCCCCCTCCTCCCTGGTCCCCTGTCTCTTCTTTTCACCTACCAGGTCCCCTGTCCCTTCTTTCCTCCTACCCTGTCCCCTGTCTCTTCTTTCCTCCTCTCTGGTCTCCTGTCCCTTCTTTCCTCCTCTCTGGTCCCCTGTCTCTTCTTTCCTCCTCTCTGGTCCCCTGTCTCTTCTTTCCTCCTCTCTGGTCCCCTGTCTCTTCTTTCCTCCTCCCCGGTCCCCCGTCTCTTCTTTCCTCCTCCCCGGTCCCCCGTCTCTTCTTTCCCCCTCCTCCCTGGTCCCCTGTCTCTTCTTTCCCCCTCCCTGGTCCCCTGTCTCTTCTTTCCTCCTCTCTGGTCCCCCGTCCCTTCTTTCCTCCCTCCCGGTCCCGTCTCTTCTTTCCTCCTCTCTGGTCCCCGTCTCTTCTTTCCCCCTCCTCCCTGGTCCCCTGTCCCTTCTTTCCTCCTCCCCGGTCCCCTGTCTCTTCTTTCCTCCTCTCTGGTCTCCTGTCCCTTCTTTCCTCCTCCCTGGTCCCCTGTCTCTTCTTTCCCCCTCCTCCCTGGTCCCCTGTCTCTTCTTTCCCCCTCCTCCCTGGTCCCCTGTCCCTTCTTTCCTCCTCTCTGGTCCCCTGTCTCTTCCTTCCTCCTCCCTGGTCCCGTCTCTTCTTTCCCCCCTTCCTGGTCCCCTGTCCCTTCTTTCCCCCTCCCTGGTCCCCAGTCTCTTCTTTCCCCCTCCCTGGTCCCTTTTCTCTTCTTTCCTCCTCCCTGGTCCCCTGTCCCTTCTTTCCTCCTCCCTGGTCCCCTGTCCCTTCTTTCCTCCTCCCTGGTCCCCTGTCCCTTCTTTCCTCCTCCCTGGTCCCCTGTCTCTTCTTTCCCCCATCCCTGGTCCCCTGTCCCTTCTTTCCCCCCTTCCTGGTCCCCGTCCCTTCTTTCCCCCCTCCCCGGTCCCCTGTCCCTTCGTTCCCCCCTCCCCGGTCCCCTGTCCCTTCGTTCCCCCCTCCCCGGTCCCCTGTCCCTTCGTTCCCCCCTCCCCGGTCCCCTGTCCCTTCTTTCCCCCCTCCCCGGTCCCCTGTCCCTTCTTTCCCCCCTCCCCGGTCCCCTGTCCCTTCTTTCCCCCCTCCCCGGTCCCCTGTCCCTTCTTTCCCCCTCCCCGGTCCCCTGTCCCTTCTTTCCCCCCTCCCTGGTCCCCTGTCTCTTCTTTCCTCCTCCCTGGTCCCCTGTCCCTTCTTTCCTCCTCCCCGGTCCCCTGTCCCTTCTTTCCCCCTCCCCGGTCCCCTGTCCCTTCTTTCCCCCCCTCCCCGGTCCCCTGTCTCTTCTTTCCTCCTCCCTGGTCCCCTGTCCCTTCTTTCCTCCTCCCTGGTCCCCTGTCCCTTCTTTCCTCCTCTCTGGTCCCCTGCCTCTTCTTTCCTCCTCTCTGGTCCCCTGCCTCTTCTTTCCTCCTCTCTGGTCCCCTGCCTCTTCTTTCCTCCTCTCTGGTCACCTGTCCCTTCTTTCCTCCTCTCTGGTCCCCTGCCTCTTCTTTCCTCCTCTCTGGTCCCCTGCCTCTTCTTTCCTCCTCTCTGGTCCCCTGTCCCTTCTTTCCTCCTCCCTGGTCCCCTGTCCCTTCTTTCCTCCTCTCTGGTCCCCTGCCTCTTCTTTCCTCCTCTCTGGTCCCCTGCCTCTTCTTTCCTCCTCTCTGGTCCCCTGCCTCTTCTTTCCTCCTCTCTGGTCCCCTGCCTCTTCTTTCCTCCTCTCTGGTCCCCTGTCCCTTTCTTCATCCCCCTCCCCGGTCTCCTGTCCCTCTCTTGGTCCCCGGTCTCCTGTCCCTCTCTTGGTCCCCGGTCCCTCTCTCGGTCCCCCGTCCCTTGTCGCACTCTCGGTCCCTCTCTCGGTCCCCCGTCCCTTGTCGCACTCTCGGTCCCCCCTCCCTTGTCCCTCTCTTATTGTCCCCTGTCCCTCTCTCGGTCCCTCTCTCTTCCATTCCCCTCCCGGTCCCTCTCCCCATGCTGCACGCACCGTGTCCTCCGCGCAGGGCGCTCGGGCTCCGGTAGATGGAGACGGGGTGAGGGTGCGATCTTCCCCCGTAGTAGCTCCGGGCAGAGGTGCTGAGCACACAGCTCCACAGCAGCGGCCACAGCCAGGGCGCAGGCGGCAGCGCGCAGCCCGGGCGCATCGTCTCCTCCGCGCGGGGCTCACGGTCCCAGCTCCCGGCAGCCGCTCCGCGTCCCGCCCGCAGTCGGCTCCATGTCTCCCGGTGACTCCGGCTCCCGCCAGGTGCCCGCACGGACTGCGCCGCTCAGGTGCGCTCAGGAGCTCAGGCTGCCCGCGGGGCGGGGCATGCAAATAGCAGCGCGAACAGCGGCCAATCAGCGGCCAGACCACGCCCAGCCTTAACCCGTGCCTGCCTCCTAAAGTGTGCGCGGGGACCAAGGAGAAGAGGAGAGAGCGAGAACCTGAAGAAGAGCAGAGGAGTCCGAGGGGAGCAGAGGAGTCAGAGGGGAGAGCAGAGGAGTCAGAGGGGAGAGCAGAGGAGTCAGAGGGGAGAGCAGAGGAGTCAGAGGGGAGCAGAGGAGTCCGAGGGGAGCAGAGGAGAGCAGAGGAGTCAGAGGGGAGAGCAGAGGAGTCCGAGGGGAGCAGAGGAGTCCGAGGGGAGCAGAGGAGTCCGAGGGGAGCAGAGGAGTCAGAGGGGAGCAGAGGAGTCCGAGGGGAGCAGAGGAGTCCGAGGGGAGCAGAGGAGTCCGAGGGGAGCAGAGGAGTCAGAGGGGAGCAGAGGAGTCAGAGGGGAGCAGAGGAGTCAGAGGGGAGAGAAGGGGGCAAAGGGGGGAGAGAGGGGGCAAGGGATAGAGGGGAGAGCAGAGGAGTCCGAGGGGAGCAGAGGGGAGGGGAGCAGAGGAGTCCGAGGGGAGAGCAGAGGAGTCCGAGGGGAGCAGAGGGGAGGGGAGCAGAGGAGTCCGAGGGGAGCAGAGGAGAACAGAGGGGAGAGCGGAGGAGAACAGAGGGGAGAGCAGAGGAGTCCAGGGGGGAGGAGGGAAACAAGGGGAGAGGGAGGGAAAGAGGGGAAGCGGAAAATAAAAGAGCAGAGGAGTCCCAGGGGGCAAGGGGGGGGGGCAGGGAGGGCCGAGGGGGGCGAGGAGGCGGGAGTCAGAGGAGAGAATGGGGGGGGAAGCAGGGATCCAGGGGGCAAGGAAGGGGAATTTTGAGGAGGAATGGGGAGAGCAGAGGAGTCCGAGAGGAGAGAAAAGAGCAAGGGAGTCCAGAGGGGAGAGCAAGGAGGGGGAGCAGAGGGGTGGGGGGGAGCAGGGAGAAACGAGGGGGGCAGGGGGAACAGGGGGGCAGAGGGGAGGGGGAGCAGGGGGTCCGAGGAAAAGAGGAGAGGGGAGGGTCCCCGGGGGAGAGGGGGGGAGGAGAAAACAAAGGGGGGCAAGGGAACGGGGGAGCAGAGGAGCGAGGGAGGGGAGCAGAGGGTCCGAGGGGACAGGGGGAGGGGAAACAGAGGGAGAACAGAGGAGAGGGGAGGGGTCAGAGGAGAGAATGGGGAGAGGGGAGGAGTCAGAGGAGAGAATGGGGAGAGCGGAGGAGTCAGAGGAGAGAATGGGGAGAGCGGAGGAGTCAGAGGAGAGAATGGGGAGAGCGGAGGAGTCAGAGGAGAGAAAGGGGAGAGCAGAGGAGTCCGAGGGGAGAGCAGAGGAGTCCGAGGGGAGAGCAGAGGAGTCAGAGGGGAGAGCAGAGGAGTCCGAGGGGAGAGCGGAGGAGTCCGAGAGGAGAGCAGAGGAGTCCGAGAGGAGAGCAGAGGAGTCCGAGAGGAGTCAGAGGGGAGAGCAGAGGAGTCAGAGGGGAGAGCAGAGGAGTCAGAGGGGAGAGCAGAGGAGTCAGAGGGGAGAGCAGAGGAGTCAGAGGGGAGAGCAGAGGAGTCAGAGGGGAGAGCAGAGGAGAACAGAGGGGAGAGGAGGGGGTCCCAGGGGAGCAGAGGAAGGGGGGGGGAGTCAGAGGGGACAAAGAGAGGGGAGGAGTCAGGGGAGCAAAGGAGGGGGAGGGTCAAGGGGAGCAGAGGAGTCCGAGGGGAGAGCAGAGGGGAGAGCGGAGGAGAACAGAGGGGAGAGCGGAGGAGAACAGAGGGGAGAGCGGAGGAGTCAGAGGGGAGAGCGGAGGAGTCAGAGGGGAGAGCGGAGGAGTCAGAGGGGAGAGCGGAGGAGTCAGAGGGGAGAGCAGAGGAGTCCGAGAGGAGTCCGAGGGGAGAGCAGAGGAGTCCGAGAGGAGTCCGAGGGGAGAGCAGAGGAGAGCAGAGGAGTCCGAGAGGAGAGCAGAGGAGTCCGAGAGGAGAGCAGAGGAGTCCGAGGGGAGGAGTCCGAGGGGAGGGGAGGAGTCCGAGGAGTCCAAGGGGAGCAGAGGAGTCCGAGGGGAGAGCAAGGGTCCCAGGGGGAGAGAGAGGAGTCCCCAGGGGGGGGCAGGGGGTCCGAGGGGAGAGCAGAGGAGTCCGAGGGGAGCAGAGGAGTCCGAGGGGAGCAGAGGAGTCAGAGGGGAGCAGAGGAGAGGGGAGGAGTCAGAGGGGAGCAAAGGAGAGGGGAGGAGTCAGAGGGGAGCAAAGGAGAGGGGAGGAGTCAGAGGGGAGCAGAGAGGGGAGGAGTCAGAGGGGAGCAGAGGAGTCAGAGGGGGGAGCGGAGGAGTAGGGGGAGGGGGCAGGGGGAGCCCAAAGGGGCAGAGGGGAGCAGAGGAGTCAGAGGGGAGAGCGGAGGAGTCAGAGGGGAGAGCGGAGGAGTCAGAGGGGAGAGCGGAGGAGTCAGAGGGGAGCGGGGAAGCAGGGAGCAGGGGAACAGAGAGTCAAGGGGAGAGCAGAGGGGTCAGAGGGAAGGGAAGGGGGTCAGGGGGAGAGAAGGGGGGGTCAGAGGGGAAAAGCAGAGGGGTCCGAGGGGAGCAGAGGGGTCCGAGGGGAGCAGAGGGGAGCAGAGGGGGGGCAAAAAGGGGAGCAAAGGAAATCGAGGGGAGCAAAGGAGTCAGAGGGGAGCAAAGGAGTCAGAGGGGAGCAAAGGAGTCAGAGGGGAGCGGAGGAGTCAGAGGGGGGAGCGGAGGAGTCAGAGGGGAGCGGAGGAGTCAGAGGGGAGCAGAGGAGTCAGAGGAGATCGGAGGGGAGCAGTGGAGTTAGAGGGGGCGGGGTCAGAGGGGGGCAAGGAGTCAAGGAGAGAAGGGGAGAGCAAGGGGAGCAAGGAACCGAGGATCAGGGAGAGCAAAGGGGGTCAGAGGGGGGCAAAGGAGTCGAGGGAGCAGAGGAGTCGAGGGGAGGCAGAGAGCAGAGGGGAGAGCAGAGGAGTCAGAGGGGAGAGAGAGGGTCAAGGGGGAGAGGAGGAGTAGGGGGGGCAGGGAGTTTGAGGGGGGGAGCAGAGGATGAGGGGGGGCAGAGGAAAATCCGAGGGGAGCGAGGAGAGGGGGGGGGTCAGGGGGAGGGAAAGGAGGGGGAGGAGTCAGAGGGGAGCAAAGGAGAGGGGAGGGTTTAAGGGGGGCAGGGAGTCAGAGGGGAGAGCAGAGGAGTCAGAGGGGAGCGAGGATCAGGGGGAGAGAAGGGTCAGAGGGGGAGAGAGGAGTCAGAGGGGATATATATCGGGGCTTAATATACAGGAGGTCATAGGTTACAAAGGGATATACACAGGGGAGTCAAAGATAAAAGACAGATCATAAAAAAAAGGTAGAAGAGTATGATATAGGAGAAATATGGGAGAGGGGATGAAAGAGCGTTGTAAGGGGGCAGAAAGATACAAGCGGGGTCTCCCAGATGGGGGCCACGTCACCATTGACTTCGGGGCCAGTGACCCTCCCCTCCCCCGTGAGACCTTCTCCCTATCGGGGCAGAGATATGTCTCCATAAGATTCAGGTGCCGAGCTCCTGGCGGGTCTGCGCGGTGTCAGCAGGACCTTCTCCCTATCGGGGCAGGGATATGTCTTAAGTTTCCCAGGGCGACTCCTGGGGGTCTGCGCGTGTCCAACGGGACCTTCTCCCTATCTGGGCAGGGATATGTCTCCATAAGATTCAGGTGCCGAGCTCCTGGCGTTTCTGCGCAGTGTCAGCAGGATCTTCTCCCTTATCGGGGCAGGATATGTCTCCAAAGATTCAGGTGCCGAGCTCCTGGCGGGTCTGCGCTGTGTCAGCAGGATCTTCTCCCTATCGGGGCAGGGATATATCTCCATAAGAGTCAGGTGCTAAACTCCTGGCAGGTTTGCGCAGTGTCAGCGGGACCTTCTCCCTATCGGGGCAGGGATATGTCTCCATAAGATTCAGGTGCCGAGCTCCTGGCGGGTCTGCACAGTGTCAGCGGGATCTTCTCCCTATAGGGGCAGGGATATGTCTCCATAAGATTCAGGTGCAGAGCTCCTGGCGGGTCTGAGCAGTGTCAGCTGGAACTTCTCCCTATAGGGGCAGGGATATTTCTCCATAAGATTCAGGTGCCGAGCTCCTGGCGGGTCTGCGCAGTGTCAACGGGACCTTCTCCCTATCGGGGCAGGGATATGTCTCCATAAGATTCAGGTGCCAAGCTCCTGGCAGGTCTGCGCGGTGTCAGCAGGATCTTCTCCCTATCGGGGCAGGGATATGTCTCCATAAGAGTCAGGTGCTAAGCTCCTGGCGGGTCTGCGCGGTGTCAGCGGGATGCCGTCCAGCGCTCTGCACGCTCCACAAACATCAGTGTTAATTATCTCCAGTAAATTTCAATCCTGCGCGTTCATAATGAGCCATCGAGCCGCTCATAAAACAAGATGGCCCCATAAATACCACAACCTCATCATTTCATTAGAAAAGAAAAAAAAAAAAGAGAGTAAAATATGCGTCCCCGTCCTCGGCCGCAGATCTAGACTTTTATGCCCGGGGACAGAGCGCCAGCACCAGGAAATAAAGAGCTATTCTTTTCCATCATGCCACTCACCCTACGAGCGCTGGCCCGGGCGCTGCACACGATGCCAGGTGGCTTCAGGAAAGGATACTCAGCTTAATTACTGCACAAAAAAAAAGAGAAAGGCTAAACTACCCGGCCGGCTCCATCTTGGCACCGAGACCTGCCCGTCTGTTACCTTGGACACCTCACCCAGTGAGAGATCCTGCCAGGCGGCTGACCTGAGTCTAAAAGACACCAGAACAAGGGGCCCTGTTGTTGAGCGTCTGGTATCCTCCAGGCCGGCGGCAGGTAAGCGGGCGTTCCAGACTACTGGATACACAAATGGGAAGAACCACCTCTCACCCCATTCACTGCTGCCCGATGTCATACATAGCTTCTCATGATACAATGACTGACGCTGTTGGATATCTCAGGCCCTACCACAAAATTTCCAACTATTGGACAGGAGGTCATGGCCACCTCCGAGGTAAGACAAATGCAGAACATCCGGCATCTTCCAGAGATATGAAGAGACTCCAGCATCTTCCAGAGATATGAAGAGACCATCCAGCATCTTCCAAGGATATGAAGAGACCGTCCAGCATCTTCCAAGGAAATGAAGAGACCGTCCAGCATCTTCCAAGGATATGAAGAGACCGTCCAGCATCTTCCAGAGATATGAAAGGACCGTCCAGCATCTTCCAGAGATATGAAGGGACCATCCAGCATCTTCCAGAGATATGAAGAGAATCCAGTATCTTCCAGAGATATGAAGAGACCATCCAGCATCTTCCAGAGATATGAAGAGACCATCCAGCATCTTCCAGAGATAGGAAGAGAATCCAGCATCTTCCAGATATATGAAGGGTCCATCCAGCATCTTCCAGACATATGAAGGGTCCATCCAGCATCTTCCAGAGATATGAAGAGACCGTCCAGCATCTTCCAGAGATATGAAGAGACCGTCCAGCATCTTCCAGAGATATGAAGAGACCGTCCAGCATCATCCAGAGATATGAAGAGACCGTCCAGCATCTTCCAGAGATATGAAGTGATCGTCCAGCATCTTCCAGAGATATGAAGGGACCATCCAGCATCTTCCAGAGATATGAAGAGAATCCAGCATCTTCCAGAGATATGAAGGGACCATCCAGCATCTTCCAGAGATATGAAGGGACCATCCAGCATCTTCCAGTGATATGAAGAGAATCCAGCATCTTCCAGAGATATGAAGAGACCGTCCAGCATCTTCCAGAGATATGAAGAGACCATCCAGCATCTTCCAGAGATAGGAAGAGAATCCAGCATCATCCAGAGATATGAAGAGACCGTCCAGCATCTTCCAGAGATATGAAGTGATCATCCAGCATCTTCCAGATATATGAAGGGACCATCTAGCATCTTCCAGATATATGAAGGGACCATCTAGCATCTTCCAGATATATGAAGGGATCATCCAGCATCTTCCAGAGATATGAAGGGACCATCCAGCATCTTCCAGATATATGAAGGGACCATCCAGCATCTTCCAGATATATGAAGGGACCGGGCCAGCATCTTCCAAGGATAAAGAAGAGAAACCAGCATCTTCCAGAGATTTTGAAAAAATCCAGGATCTTTCCCAAATATGAAGAACCATTCCCAGCATCTTTTCCCGAGAAAAGAAGGGAAACCCTCCAGCACTTTCCCGGGATATGAAAAGGGGAAACCAGCATCTTCCAGAGATATGAAGAAAAATCCGTACTTCCAGAGATATGAAAAAGACCATCCAGCATCTTCCCGAGATAGGGAAAAGAAAACCAGCACTTCCAGATATATTTAAAAGGGGCCATCCCGCATCTTCCCCCCATATGAAAGGCCAACCAGCATCTTCCAGAGATATGAAAACCGTCCAGCATCTTCCCAAAATATGAAGAGACCGTCCCGCATCTTTTCCCGAGATAGAATTGATCGCCAGCATCTTTTCCCGATATTGAAGGGACCATCCACATCTTCCAGATATATGAAGGGATCCCTCCAGCATCTTTTCCCGGGATATGAAGAAAAATTTCCCTCTTCCGGATATGAAAGAAAACCAGTATCTTCCCCGAGATATGAAGAGAAACCAAACCAGCATCTTTTCCCGAGATATGAAGGGGCCCTCCAGCATCCCTTTTCCCGGGGTATTTAAGAGAATCCAGCATCTTCCAGAGAAAATGAAAAGAAACCAGTATCTTCCAAGATATAAAAAGACCATTTCCCGCATCTTCCAGAGATAAAGGGAAAGACCATCCCCGCTTTTTCCCAGAGATAGGAAGAGAAAACCAAACATCTTTTCCCGACATTAAAAAGGGCCATCCAGCATCTTCCAGAATATGAAGAGAAACCCCCCCCAGCAACTTCCCCTTTATATGAAGGGACCATCCAGCATCATCCAAAAGATATGAAAGGGAACCCCCACATCTTCAATAGCTATGAAGGGACCCTCCCCGCATCCCTTTCCGAGGGTAGAAGGGGCCATCCAGCACTTCCCTAGATATTAAAGGACCCGTCCAGCCCTCTTCCAGAGATATGAAGGGACCCCCCCACATCCTTCCCCGGATATGAAAAGAATCCACCCTCTTTTTCCCGATATATGAAGGGGCCGCCCCCCAATCTTTCCCGAATATTTAAAAAGAATCCAGCATCTTCCAGAGATATAAAAAAAGACCAGCATCTTCCATAAAAATGAAGAAACCGTCCAACAACTTCCAGAATATGAAAGGGGCCCCCATATCTTCCAGAATATGAAGAGAATCCAGCATCTTTTCCCGACTATGAAGAAATCCGCCCTCTTCCAGGGAAATGAAGGGACCCCCCCCCATCTTTTCCCCCAGATTGAAGAAATCCCATCTTTTCCCGAATATGAAGGACCAAACCAAATCTTCCAGACCTATGAAAAAAACCAGCATCCTTTTCCCCCTATATAAAAAGGGGCCTTCCCCGGGATCTTTCCCCCAAAATATGGAAAAAGAATCCCCAGCATCTTCCGAGATATGGGAAAGGGGCCCCTCCACATCTTCCAGAATATAAAGAGGAAACCCAAAAACTTTCCCTAGATATGAAGGGGCCGTCCCCGCCCTCTCCCAGAGATATGAAGGGACCATCCAGCATCTTCCAGGGATATGAAGGGACCAACCACATCCCCTTCCCGAGATATGAAGGGGGGCCCTCCAGCAACTTCCAAGATATGAAGGGCCCCCTCCCGCATTTTTTCCAGAGTTGAAGGGGGGCCTCCAGCATCTTCCGGGGGTATGAAGGGAACCCTCCCCGCATCTTTTCCCGAGATAAGAAAGGAAACCCTCCAGCATCCCTTTCCCCCAGAATCTTCTATTGTCCCCACAAAACCCTAACTTTACTTTTCCCCCCCCCTCTCCACCAATTTTTGGAGACGTAAAAGGAAAATCCAGGAAACTTCCATCGTCCCAGACACATTGGGTGGGACTTTCCTTTGTTTTCCATCCCCCTGGACACTTTCCCCCCTTTTTGGGTTTTATTTAAGCGCCCAATTTGGGTTTAGGGTTTTTTCCAATGGCTTTGAAGACCTGAAACATGTTAGGAAGGTTCCACCGCAGCAGGAAACAAGCAGAAATCAACTCCACATCCTCCAGTGAAGCGAGCGCCCTCCCCGCATCCAGCACGCGGTGCGCCTCATCACAGAGATAGCAGGGAGAGCGCAGATAATTATAGAGCATTTTATATCAGTAACAAACAGGAGACTAAATTGCTCCTATCCTATCAGTGTTTACCTGCAGGCTACAGCGTGTAGAGGGGATTACAATCACTAGTCTGGGGAAGGGAGGGTAGACCCTGACAGCTACTAACGTTCTCCGCCACTACCGAAATTCATTACACCCTTCTATCCAGAGAAGGCCCCCTCCCCAACCCTGGGCACTCACTCATCGAACAAACATGTCAGAAAGCAGGCGCCTCCACGCCAGTTTTAAAGGGGTTTTGCCACGATGTGATGTTGATGTGGGATCCTCCAAAATGGGTATTTAATCACTTTTCTAAATATATTTGATAACAAAAAGTGAAGCCTCTGAGAGCTACAGCATTGCTCAGTCCCCCTTAGTTTCCTGACAGCTTACATCAGACACGACCAGGACACTGACAGGAACTGATCTGGCCGCGCTTGCGTGTTTACACTTCTTATGTGATGACAGGGAACATGAAGGAACTTGCAAGGGGCTGGGGAGAAAAGTGCAGTGTATGAGGCTGTCTGCTGTATAGATAATCCACTGGTTGTAATGTTATTATTTGAGCAAACTTTAGAGACCCTTCCATGCTTTCTGCTCACCCCCCCCCCCCTCTCACCCCTGTACTTACCCCTGTACCTGTACTTACTCGGCATGCTTTGTTTATATTTTCTGCTGAGCAGATAACAGGTAAGGAACTCACTTCGTGGCAAAACCCCTTTAAGGTGCGCCTAAATGAACCTGTCAAAAAGATGGCGTGGGGTCTACCTTGCATAGTATCATTGATGCACCTAATCTAGGCGCATAGCATATCATTGCTGGCATATTTGATGCTTTAGGCACATTGAAATGTGTCGTGCCTACAGTTCATTTATATAGAGAATAGGATGCAAAATACACCAAAAAATGGCGCAGCCCTAATAGGATAGGTTGCTCTTAGTGTCTGTATTATAGATCCATGCTGATACACGGAGCCTGCATGATCATTGTTTAGGAGCTTCAAGTGCCCCATGAAGGGGTCAGATAGTGGTTCCTGATGCCAACCCCTTGTCCCCTTGGGTGACTTGTTGGCTTGGGGGGTTGGTATCATTCCCTCACTGCTCTGGTTTTCTAATTTTAAGTCTATGACCGGGGGCCACAGATGTTCTCCACATGTTGTGTGTGTTCCCTCCAGGATCTCCACACTCATTCCAGTCTGTCAGGTTGCACAGCACTGCAGCATATGTCACCGCTATACGTATTCCGAGGAGTCCTAGTAATCTCTGGCTCCAATCACTACCTGCCAGCTCCAATAAAAGCTCCTGTTGTCTGCACCTCAGAAAGCTGAGACACCAGGTTTATAAATACCCCTCGTCTTCACAGTTCCCAGAGATTTCCCTCCTCTGTCAGAAGACTCCAGGGAATCTGTAGAAGGTGCCGCTCTCCCCCTCACTCCACCAGATCCTTGCACCATGACAGATGTGAGGGCAGGGTCAGGCCCACATCACCCTACAAGTAGTGGGAGTGTGAACACAGCCAAGAAGTGATGAGCCTTTTACAGTAATATATATGGAGTGGATCCTAAATGTGCAGCAAGAGCCTCAGATTTTCAGGTTTATTACATATAGTAGAAATGTAATTAGAAGTAATTGGGATATTCAGTTCACGACTCCGAGAGCTTGCAGAGTGCTGCCGTCCAGGTTTGTGTTCTTGTGTCTTTATTGCAGTCATGTCAGCTTACACTGGTGTCATATATAGTGCAATTTCAGGAAGTGCTGACCATTTGTGGATGAATATCTATCTATATATATATATACACACACACCTTAAACACACACACATATATATATATATATATATATATATATATATAAATATATATATATAATAAAAATTATAATATATATATATATATATATATATACAAACATATAATATATATATATATATATATATTATATATATATATATATATGCACATACATACACACTCAGGTATAACTCTCTCTATATATATATATCTCTATAAACACACACACACATATATATACATGTTTATCCCTATGTATGCATGTACTACATATGTTTACATACGCATAGATTAGATCGATAGAGTATTTTATGTTATTATACTTCGCAGTTGTCCTCTTGCCAATTATTATGTGGTCGTCACCTTCAACACCTCAGCCCAGGGTATAAATTGGGAAGTCACCGGCTCCCCAAAGAGTTAAAGCTGCCTCTGAAACAGAGATTATATTCTGTTCTGACCCAAAGTCCCTGCTGCCGTCTAATGGCGACGATAGACAAAACTGTTCCAGCCCATCTGCTCTCCAAGGCAGAAAGTAAAAATCTCCTCACCTTGAAATTGGAGAGTTAAAGAGGTCATCGACGATTTCCCACAGTACCAGACTCACTCTAGTCACCACCAGTACTCTGCACAGTACCAGACTCACTCTAGTCACCACCAGTACTCTGCACAGTACCAGGCTCACTCTAGTCACCACCAGTACTCTGCACAGTACCAGACTCACTCTAGTCACCACCAGTACTCTGCACAGTACCAGGCTCACTCTAGTCACCACCAGTACTCTGCACAGTACCAGACTCACTCTAGTCACCACCAGTACTCTGCACAGTACCAGACTCACTCTAGTCACCACCAGTACTCTACACAGTACCAGACTCACTCCAGTCACCACCAGTACACTGCACAGTACCAGGCTCACTCAAGTCACCACCAGTACTCTGCACAGTACCACTCACTCTAGTCCCCAAACCAGTACTCTGCACAGTACCAGGCTCACTCTAGTCACCACCAGTACTCTGCACAGTACCAGCCTCACTCTAGTCACCACCAGTACTCTGCACAGTACCAGACTCACTCTAGTCACCACCAGTACTCTGCACAGTACCAGACTCACTCTAGTCACCACCAGTACTCTGCACAGTACCAGACTCACTCTAGTCACCACCAGTACTCTGCACAGTACCAGGCTCACTCTAGTCACCACCAGTACTCTCCACAGTACCAGGCTCACTCCTAGGTCACCAGTACTCTGCACAGTACCAGACTCACTCTAGTCACCACCATACTCTGCACAGTACCAGACTCACTCTAGTCACCACCAGTACTCTGCACAGTACCAGGCTCACTCTAGTCACCACCAGTACTCTCCACAGTACCAGCTCACTCTAGTCACCACCAGTACTCTGCACAGTACCAGGCTCACTCTAGTGGCCGCCAGTACTCTGCACAGTACCAGACTCACTCCAGTGGCCACCAGTACTCTCCACAGTACCGGACTCACACTAGTGGCTGCCAGTACTCTCCACAGTACCGGACTCACACTAGTGGCTGCCAGTACTCTCCACAGTACCAGACTCACACTAGTGGCTGCCAGTACTCTCCACAGTACCAAGCTCACTCTATAGTCCACCAGTACTCTCTATAGCACCATACTCAATCTAATGGCCACCAGTACTCTCCACAGTATCACACTCACTCTAGTGGCTGCCAGTACTCTTCACAGTACCAGACTCACTCTAGTGGCCACCAGTACTCTCCACAGTATCACACTCACTCTAGTGGCCACCAGTACTCTCCACAGTACCAGACTCACTCCTGTGGCCACCAATACTCTCCACAGTACCGGACACTCTCGTGGCTGCCAGGACTCTCCATAGTACAAGGCTCACTCTATAGTCCACCAGTACTCTCTATAACACCATACTCAATCTAATGGCCACCAGTACTCTCCACAGTACCACACTCACTCTAGTGGCTGCCATTACTCTCCACAGTACCAGACTCACTCTAGTGGCTGCCAGTACTCTCCACAGTACCAGACTCACTCTAGTCACCACCAGTACTCTGTACAGTACCAGACTCACTCTAGTCACCACCAGTACTCTGCACAGTACCAGACTCACTCTAGTCACCACCAGTACTCTCCACAGTACCAGACTCATTCTGGTCACCACCAGTACTCTCCACAGTACCAGACTCACTCTAGTCACCACCAGTACTCTCCACATACCAGCTCACTCTAGTCACACCATACTTCCAAGTACCAGGCTCACTCTAGTGGCTGCCAGTACTCTCCACAGTACCAGACTCACTCTAGTCACCACCAGTACTCTCCACAGTACCAGACTCACTCAATATTCTGCACAGTACCCGCCTACAGGAAATCACAGCACCCTTGCAAGTTCCTCGCCCCCACAATGTAGCTCCATTACAAACCCATCTGGGACACTGCAGGTCTGAACACTGCCCCTACAGCTAATGAAAGTGCCCACCTCATGTATAACCATCCTGATCTTTACTCTTATTTATCGGACATATAGAAGAATCATTAAGCCATTGATAGGGATGATATAATCAGATAATATCCAGATAAGAGTACACAGGACTCCTGCCCTCGTTCCCTTGCAGTAAGGTCCTGACGGTGACACTAAACACCCGCCGTAGATTTGCAGCTTTTAGTTAGAGTAAAGCAAACGCTAGAATTATTTTGATGTGCTATTGACTGCTGTGCGCGACGGAACGGACAGACCGCCTCCCCGTTACTGATGGCTGTCACCGCCGCTATAGACAGCTTGAGTAAATTAAATTTACAGCAAATTAATGACCCTTGGGTGCTAATCTGTTACATGATGACGGATAACACGACACATGACAATTGCAGAGCCTTCTGCAGATTTCCAGACGCCGAGGCACAATGCACGGCATCCTCCCTCCTGCGCGCCGCTCCTTACCCTGCGACTACCCTCATCAATCCCATTTGTTAATCATGCGAGGATGGATCGGGCTTGACCTGCTGTCACATCTTCTCATAGAACAGCCTCGGGAATCCACCCCAGACAACAAAGGAACTAAGTGTGAGCTAAGGAGCTGTGAGTGATACCCGGGGGCTTACAAGAAATCTACACACAACAGATCTTAACCTCTCGCCCGCCGTCTGCCGCCTTCATCATTGGCGTCAATCAAATTCAATATGAATGAGTAGAAGACAACCTGGAGTCACGTGTTTCTGATCAGCGGAGTCACCGGGGCTCACGTTTCCTATAGTAGAACCTGTAGCTGACAAGGTGTCACCACAGCTGGAAAGTCACACGTTGGAGACCACCAGGACATACACTTCTGTGTCCCCAAACTACCAGGTCTGCTGTCATATAATGCTGCCCACCCCATAGGTGTACACAAGTCCCAACAGGGTCCATTACCCAACCAGTCAAAGAAGGAGCAGCATCGATAAACCACCTGCCGACTAGCAATATATTCTATCAGAGGTCTCAAACTGCGACCCTCCAGCTGTTGGGAAACTACAACTCCCATTATGCCCACTGATATAGATTATATAAATGCATAATGGGAGCTGTAGTTTCCCAACAGCTGGAGGGCCGCAGTTTGAGACCACTGCTAGCTAGAATATAACAAACTACTAAGAGGGTCCAGTTAAAAAAAAAAAATCAAAAAAAATCATGGCAATGGCACCTGCCGAGGGGTGGGAACTGGTCAAAGGGGCCCAGGGTCATCAATGTGTGGAGGGTGAAGGCGAGTCTGCCTGGCTGACCCCAAAGTCGAGGGACTGGAATACAAATTACTGAAATAATTCCTGCTGGCTGTGATAGAAAGGTGGCCGGGTGCAGATAGGGCCCCGGAGCCACAAACTGGTCAGAGGGCCCATGTTAGTCATAGAAAGTGACGACAATGGGCATCAGAACCGAAACAATGGAGAAAGACAGCCCGGACTGATGATGACTGGTTTCCATCATGTGGACGGCCGGGTGCGTCACTTACCTGAAGAAGAGATGGTGCCAGGATGCATTATGGCAAAAACACAAGATGGCGGAGGCAGTGTGATGGTCAGTGTTCTGCTGAGGATGTTACTGTGACACGTACCACTGACCTAACATTGTACAGACCAAGTACCTCCCTCAAAGGCAGTGGGATAATGGCAGGGGCCTCTCAGCAGGAGAATTTCTCTCTCTCTTGTGACCTGCTCCCTCCATCTTGAATCTGTGACTTTCTCATGTCCTTCTCTATCATCCTATGGTCTTTGCAGCTATCTAGTGACCAGCTCCCTCCATCCTGGGTCTCTACTTCTCTCTTGTGACCTGATCCCTCCCTCCTGGGTCTCTGTATCTCACTTGAGACCAGCTCCCTCCAGCCTGGGGTTTCCGATCTCTCTTGTGACCTGCTCCCTCCATCCTGGGTCTCTGTATCTCTCTTGTGACCTGCTCCCTCCATCCTGGTTCTTTGTATCTCTCTTGTGACCTGCTCCCTCCATCCTGGGTCTCTACATCTCTCTTGTGACCTGCTCCCTCCATCCTGGGTCTCTGTATCTCTCTTGTGACCTGCTCCCTCCATCCTGGGTCTCTGTATCTCTCTTGGGCCTGCTCCCTTTCCCTCCTGGGTCTCGCATCTCTCTTGTGACCTGCTCCCTCCATCCTGGGTCTCTCTCTCTCTTGGCCTGCTCCCTCCATCCTGGGTCTCCGTCTCTCTCTTGTGACCTGCTCCCTCATCCTGGGTCTCTGTATCTCTTGTGACCTGCTCCCTCCATCCTGGGTCTCTTCTTCTCTCTTGTGACCTGCTCCCTCCATCCTGGGTCTCTGAATCTCTCTTGTGACCTGCTACCTCCATCCTGGTCCTCTGATCTCTCTTGTGACCTGGGTCCCCCCCATCCTGGGTTTTCTCCATCTCTCCTTTTGCCTGCTCCCTCCATCCTGGGTCTGTGTATCTCTCTTGTGAGCTGCTCCCTCCATCCTTTGGGGGTCCGTCCTCTCTCTTGTGAAAATGCTCCCTCCAAACCTGGGTCTCTGTATCTCTCTTGTGACCTGCTCCCTCCATCCTGGGTCTCTCCATCTCTCTTGTGACCTGCTCCCTCCATCCTGGGTCTCTGTATCTCTCTTGTGACCTGCTCCCTCCATCCTGGGTCTCTGTATCTCTCTTGTGACCTGCTCCCTCCATCCTGGGTCTCTGTATCTCTCTTGTGACCTGCTCCCTCCATCCTGGGTCTCTCCATCTCTCTTGTGACCTGCTCCCTCCATCCTGGGTCTCTGCATCTCTCTTGTGACCTGCTCCCTCCATCCTGGGTCTCTCCATCTCTCTTGTGACCTGCTCCCTCCATCCTGGGTCTCTCCATCTCTCTTGTGACCTGCTCCCTCCATCCTGGGTCTCTGTATCTCTCTTGTGACCTGCTCCCTCCATCCTGGGTCTCTCCATCTCTCTTGTGACCTGCTCCCTCCATCCTGGGTCTCTGTATCTCTCTTGTGACCTGCTCCCTCCATTCCTGGGTCTCTGCATTTTCTCCTTTAAACCCGCTCCCTCCATCCTGGGTCCTCTTCTCTCTTGTGAACCTGCTCCCTCCATCTTGGGTCTCTATCTCTCCTTTTAAACCCGCTCCCTCATCCTGGGTCTCTTCCATCTCTCTTGTGACCCGCTCCCTCCATCCGGGTCTCTGTATCTCTCTTGTGACCTGCTCCTCCATCCTTGGGTCTCTGTATCTCTCTTGTGACCTGCTCCTTCCATCCTGGGTCTCCGTCTCTCTTTTGACCTGCTCCCTCCATCCTGGGTCTCGTTCTCTCTTGTTGACCTGCTCCCTCCATCCTGGGTCTCTATCTCTCTTGTGACCTGCTCCCTCCATCCTGGGTCTCTTCTCTCTCTGTGACCTGCTCCCCTCCATCCTGGGTCTCTGTATCTCTCTTGTGACCTGCTCCCTCCATCCTGGGTCTCTGTATCTCTCTTGTGACCTGCTCCCTCCATCCTGGGTCTCTGTATCTCTCTTGTGACCTGCTCCCTCCATCCTGGGTCTCTGTATCTCTCTTGTGACCTGCTCCCTCCATCCTGGGTCTCTCCATCTCTCTTGTGACCTGCTCCCTCCATCCTGGGTCTCTTCTTCTCTCTTGTGACCTGCTCCCTCCATCCTGGGTCTCTCTCTCTCTCTTGTGACCTGCTCCCTCCATCCTGGGTCTCTGTATCTCTCTTGTGACCTGCTCCCTCCATCCTGGATCTTTGTATCTCTCTTGTGACCTGCTCCCTCCATCCTTGTTCTCTGAATCTCTCTTGTGACCTGCTCCCTCATCCTGGGTCTCTGCCTCTATCTTGTGACCTGCTCCCTCCAACCTGGTTCTCGGTAACTCTCTTGTGACCTGCCCCCCCATCCTGGGTCCTTCTTCTCCTTTGTGACCTGCTCCCTCCATCCTGGGTCTCCTCTCTCTCTCTCGTGACCTGCTCCCTCCATCCTGGGTCTCTCCATCTCTCTTGTGACCTGCTCCCTCCATCCTGGGTCTCTATCTCTCTTGTGACCTGCTCCCTCCATCCTGGGTCTCTCCATCTCTCTTGTGCCTGCTCCCTCCATCCTGGTTCTCTCTATCTCTCTTGTGACCTGCTCCCTCCATCCTGGGTCTCTGTATCTCTCCTGTGACCTGCTCCCTCCATCCTGGTTCTCTGATCTCTCTTGTGACCTGCTCCTCCATCCTGGGTCTCTATCTCTCTTGTGACCTGCTCCCCCCCATCCTGGGTCTCTTCATCTCTCTTGTGTCCTGCTCCCCCCAACCGTGGTCTCTGTATCTCTCTTGTGACCTGCTCCCTCCATCCTGGGTCTCTGTATCTCTCTTGTGACCTGCTCCCTCCATCCTGGGTCTCTCCATCTCTCTTGTGACCTGCTCCCTCCATCCTGGGTCTCTTGTGACCTGCTCCCTCCATCCTGGGTCTCTGCATCTCTCTTGTGACCTGCTCCCTCCATCCTGGGTCTCTGAATCTCTCTTGTGACCTGCTCCCTCCATCCTGGGTCTCTCCATCTCTCTTGTGACCTGCTCCCTCCATCCTGGGTCTCTGTATCTCTCTTGTGACCTGCTCCCTCCATCCTGGGTCTCTCCATCTCTCTTGTGACCTGCTCCCTCCATCCTGGGTCTCTGTATCTCTCTTGTGACCTGCTCCCTCCATCCTGGGTCTCTCTATCTCTCTTGTGACCTGCTCCCTCCATCCTGGGTCTCTGCATCTCTCTTGTGACCTGCTCCCTCCATCCTGGGTCTCTCCATCTCTCCTTTTGACCTGCCCCTCCATCCTGGGTCTCTCCATCTCTCTTGTGACCTGTCCCTCCATCCGGTCCCTTCTCTCCTGTGACCTGCTCCCTCCATCCTGGGTCTCTTCATCTCTCTTGTGACCTGCTCCCTCCATCCCGGTCCCCTCCCTCTCTCTTGTGACCCGCTCCCTCCATCCTGGGTCTCTATCTCTCTGTGACCTTCTCCCCCCATCCTGGGTTCTCTGTATCTCTCTTGTGACCTGCTCCCTCCATCCTGGTCCTTATCTCTCTTGTGACCTGCTCCTCCATCCTGGGCTCTATTTTCTTGTGACCTGCTCCCTCCATCCTGGGGCTCTTTCTTTTCCTTTGTGAACTGCTCCTCCATCCTGGGTCCCGAAACTCTCTTGTGACCTGCTCCCTCCATCCCGGGTCTCCGTATCTCTCTTGTGACCTGCTCCCTCCATCCTGGGTCTCCGTATCTCTCTTGTGACCTGCTCCCTCCATCCTGGGTCTCTGTATCTCTCTTGTGACCTGCTCCTTCCATCCTGGTTCTCTGTATCTCTCTTGTGACCTGCTCCCCCATCCTGGTCCCCTTTTCTCTCTTGTGACCGCTCCCTCATCCTGGTCTTGTATTCTCTTGTACCTCCCTCCATCCTGGGTCTCTGTATCTCTCTTGTGACCTGCTCCCTCCATCCTGGGCTCTCCATCTCTCTTGTGACCTGCTCCCTCCATCCTGGTTCTCTGTATCTCTCTTGTGACCTGCTCCCTCCATCCTGGGTCTCTCCATCTCTCTTGTGACCTGCTCCCTCCATCCTGGGTCTCTGCATCTCTCTTGTGACCTGCTCCCTCCATCCTGGGTCTCTGTATCTCTTGTGACCTGCTCCCTCCTCCTGGGTCTCTGCATCTCTCTTGTGACCTGCTCCCTCCATCCTGGGTCTCTGCATCTCTCTTGTGACCTGCTCCCTCCATCCTGGGTCTCTGTATCTCTCTTGTGACCTGCTCCCTCCATCCTGGGTCTCTGTATCTCTCTTGTGACCTGCTCCCTCCATCCTGGGTCTCTCCATCTCTCTTGTGACCTGCTCCCTCCATCCTGGGTCTCTCCATCTCTCTTGTGACCTGCTCCCTCCATCCTGGGTCTCTGATCCTCTTGTGACCGCTCCCTCCATCCTGGGTCTCTGATCTCTCTGTGACCTGCTCCCTCCATCCTGGTTCGTATCTCTCTTGTGACCTGTTCCCTCCATCCTGGGTCTCTCCATCTCTCTTGTGACCTGCTCCCTCCATCCTGGGTCTCTCCATCTCTCCTGTGACCTGCTCCCTCCATCCTGGGTCTCTTCATCTCTCTTGTGACCTGCTTCCTCTTTTTATTCCCTGGGTCCTCCTTTTCCATCTCTCTTGTGACCTGCTCCCTCCATAGGTCTCTGTATCTCTTGTGACCTGCTCCCTCCATCCTGGGTCTCTTATCTCTCCTGTGACCTGCTCCCTCCATCCTGGGTCTCTGCATCTCTCTTGTGACCTGCTCCCTCCATCCTGGGTCTCTCCATCTCTCTTGTGACCTGCTCCCTCCATCCTGGGTCTCTCCATCTCTCTTGTGACCTGCTCCCTCCATCCTGGTCTCTCAATCTCTCATGTGACCTGCTTTCCCCCCATCCTGGGGCTCTGTATCCTCTTGTGACCTGCTCCCTTCATCCTGGGTTTTCTGTATCTCTTTGGACCTGCTCCCTCCATCCTGGGGCTCTCCATCTCTCTTGTGACTTTCTCCCTCCATCCTGGGGCTCTGTATCTCTCTTGTGGAAACCTGCTCCCTCCATCCTGGGTCTCTGAATCTCTCTTGTGACCTGCTCCTCCATCCCCGGGTCTCTTTTATCTCTCTTGTGACCTGCTCCCTCCATCCTGGGTCTCTGCATCTCTCTTGTGACCTGCTCCTTCCATCCTGGGTCCTGACTCTCTCTTGTGACCTGCTCCCTCCAACCTGGTTCTATGTATCTCTATTGTGACCTGCTCCCTCCATCCTGGTCTCTGCATCTCTCTTTTGACCTGCTCCCTCCATTGAGGTCTCTGTATCTCTTGTGACCTGCTCCCTCCATCCTGGTCTTTTAAACTCTCTTGTGCCTGCTCCCTCCACTGGGTTTTCTGTATCTCTCTTATGACCTGCTCCCTCCATCCTGGGTCTCTGTATCTCTCCTGTGACCTGCTCCCTCCATCCTGGGTCTCTGTATCTCTCTTGTGACCTGCTCCCTCCATCCTGGGTCTCTCCATCTCTCTTGTGACCTGCTCCCTCCATCCTGGGTCTCCGTCTCTCTCTTGTGACCTGCTCCCTCCATCCTGGGTCTCTGTATCTCTCTTGTGACCTGCTCCCTCCATCCTGGGTCTCTGCATCTCTCTTGTGACCTGCTCCCTCCATCCTGGGTCTCTGTATCTCTCTTGTGACCTGCTCCCTCCATCCTGGGTCTCTGTATCTCTCTTGTGACCTGCTCCCTCCAGCCGGGGGTCTCTGCATCTCTCTTGTGACCTGCTCCCTCCATCCTGAGGCTCTGTATCTCTCTTGTGACCTGCTCCCTCCATCCTGGGTCTCTGTATCTCTCTTGTGACCTGCTCCCTCCATCCTGGGTCTCTGTATCTCTCTTGTGACCTGCTCCCTCCATCCTGGTTCTTTGTATCTCTCTTGTGACCTGCTCCCTCCATCCTGGGTCTCTGTATCTCTCTTGTGACCTGCTCCCTCCATCCTGGGTCTCTCCATCTCTCTTGTGACCTGCTCCCTCCATCCTGGGTCTCTGTATCTCTCTTGTGACCTGCTCCCTCTATCCTGGTTCTTTGTATCTCTATTGTGACCTGCTCTCTCCACTGTGGTCTCTATATCTCTTTCTCACGACTTCCTCCTTCCATCATTTACTGATGTTCCTACTACATAACATCTTGCGCCTCTCATGACGTACGGTCAACTTTCATATCCACATCCGCCGAAGATGTAAAACCTCATCTCTTCTCTTAAGTTACTTTTCTGCTAGAAAGTACTTCCTGTTCCTCTAGGGCTGCTGCGGATTCTGGGGGTTATTTTCGGCTGTGGGTTGCTGTATTTTTATCCTCCCTCTTTGACAGCAAAGTCAGATATCTGGGTTGAGGTCTAAATATATTCAGTATATATTACTTCCATGGCGAGCATGTCCGGCCCAGAATACACCTTCACCATCCGCTCTCCATCACATAAGGAAGCAGAGATGCGTCATATTAACCAACCGCACGATTGGGGGGGGGGGGTGTTTGAGGCTTTGTTGAAGGACACTAAGCGCAGAGGAAACGCCTGCCTACCGACAGCATCAATTCATTAATGGCGGGGTATTAGAGGGAGGAATTCCTCTGGGGGTTCAGCGGTTTTACAAAACCTCAAAGCCGGGACGAGTCTGAAGGACAAAAGTACTGTGGACCCAACACCAACTTCACCTATTGACTGTTAGCTCCCCGGACCGCTCAGTGTTATTTATTGGTAGAAGAACCACAACAAGCAAGAAATTAATAATGAATTGGAATAAAATATTCATCCTCTACCGGGTGAGGTGGAAGCAGCTCCATTACTCCATAATCCCTCAGGCCTGACCCGCCACCGCCCATACCACACACCATATCCCCAAGCGTCTGTACAAGATAAATCTCCCCCAGCGATGCCCGGGATCAGTAGCGATTCCTCCTTCGTGAGACCAGCTTCTGGATAAATATTTTATAACCTGATTATTTCTCTGGCTGCCTGGCTCACATCCTCCATATCCAGCATCAATTCCTCATATTGTCCAACATGCAAACATAAAGGAAGCGACAGGTTATCTGGAATGGGGAATAGTGGCCCTCAACATCCAGTAACATAGGGGACCATCCTGTCCAGACCCAGAAGCCCCAACTGCTCCAGTGTAACATACATGGTGAAATACTGATGTGCTGGGATACCAGTCCCGTCCATGAAGGCCACATCACACACCTTACAGGATCCACATGTCCTGGTGCCATAGAACACCGTCAGAGTCCATCCAACTTGCCACGAGTGGTCCCTACACAATATTAGGAGGTGGGTTCAATGTTCTGGCTATTCAAACTATGCCTATAAGGGATGCAAACCATTAACCTGCTGTGCTCGTGGCCTCAACCTTATTAGCTTCTCTTGGTCCTTATCCTCTTGATCAAGTTTCGTGGTCTTAGGTTACTGGTTAGTTGCATAGTTGTAGAGTTTATAATATTATCGCCGTCCACAGGGAGAATATTTGTATCACAGGAAAGATCTTACTTCACAGTTTTTTGTGAAAAAAAATCTCTCTTGTGCTCTCCTACTTCCATCTTGCATCTTTGTATCTCTCGTGACCAGCTCCCTCCATCTTGGGTATTTACATCTCTCTTGTGACCTCCTTCCTCCATCCTTGGTCTTGGTATCTCTCATGTGACCTCCTTCCTCCATCTTGGGTCTTGATATCTCTCATGTGACCTCCTTCCTCCATCTTGGGTATTTGCATCTCTCATGTGACCTCCTTCCTCCATCTTGGGTATTTGCATCTCTCATGTGACCTCCTTCCTCCATCTTGGGTCTTGATATCTCTCATGTGACCTCCTTCCTCATTCTTGGGTATTTGCATCTCTCATGTGACCTCCTACCTCCATCCTTGGTCTCGGTATCTCTCATGTGACCTCCTTCCTCCATCTTGGGTCTTGATATCTCTCATGTGACCTCCTTCCTCCATCTTGGGTATTTGCATCTCTCTTGTAACCTCCTACCTCCATTCTTGGTCTTGGTATCTCTCATGTGACCTCCTACCTCCATCCTTGGTCTTGGTATCTCTCATGTGACCTCCTTCCTCCATCTTGGGTCTTGGTATCTCTCTTGTGACCTCCTTCCTCCATCTTGGGTCTTGGTATCTCTCTTGTGACCTCCTTTCTCCATCTTGGGTCTTTGTAGTTCTCTTGTGACCTACTCCCTCCATCTTGGGTTTTTGTATCTCTCTTGTGACCTCCTACCTCCATCCTTGGTCTTTGCATCTCTCTTGTGACTTCCTTCCTCCATCCTTGGTCTCGGTATCTCTCATGTGACCTCCTTCCTCCATCTTGGGTCTTGATATCTCTCATGTGACCTCCTTCCTCCATCTTGGGTATTTGCATCTCTCTTGTAACCTCCTACCTCCATTTTTGGTCTTGGTATCTCTCATGTGACCTCCTACCTCCATCCTTGGTCTTGGTATCTCTCATGTGACCTCCTTCCTCCATCTTGGGTCTCTGTGATTCTCTCTTGTTGACCTCCTCTCTCCATCTTCTTGGTTCTGTGGTATCCTCATCTTGTTTGACCGATACTCCCTCCATCTTGGGTTTTTGTATCTCTCTTGGGACCTACTCACTCCATCTTGGGTATTTGTATTTCTCTTGTGACCTACTCCCTCCATCTTGGGTCTTTGCATCTCTCTTGTGACCTCCTACCTCTATCCTTGGTCTTTGCATCTCTCTTGTGACTTCCTTCCTCCATCTTGGGTCTTGGTATCGCTCATGTGACCTCCTACCTCCATCCTTGATCTTTGTATCTCTCTTGTGACCTTCTACTTCCATCTTGGGTCTTGCCATCTGTCTTGTGACCTCCTTCCTCCATCTTGGGTCTTGATATCTCTCATGTGACCTCCATTCTTGGTCTTTGTATCTCTCGTGTGACCTCCTACTTCCATCTTGGGTCTTTGTATCTCTCTTGTGACTTTCTACCTCCATCTTGGGTCTTTGTATCTCTCTTGTGACCAGCTCCCTCCATCATTGGGCCGAGTCTAACATACTCAGGCTGGCATCTCTCGTGACCTGCTCCCTCCATCTTGGGTTTTTATATCTCTCGTATGACCTGTTACCTTCATATTTAGTCTTTGCATCTCTCTTGTGACCTCCTTCCATCCTGGTCTTTGTATCTCTCTTGTGATCTCCTACCTCCATCTTGGGTTCTTTGTATCTCTCTTGTGACCTTTTACCTAAATCCTGGATCTTTGTATCTCTCTTGTGATCTCATACCTCCATCTTGGGTTCTTTGTATCTCTCTTGTGACTTGTTACCTTCATCTTCAGTCTTTGTATCACTCCTTCCATCCTGGATCTTTGTATCTCTCTTTTAACCTGCTTCCTCCATCATGGGGCTGAGTATAACATACTCAGGCTCCATGCTGTAACATTGTGGATTGATAACGACCTCACAGACATAAGGGAACATTAACACCGTGTCACAACAATCACAATACAGACAATGGCATCAATATGATGTGATTGCAGATTGCTGGTGTCGCTCACCTGGAGACTCTAATAGAACAGCGCCAACCAGTGGCTGAAATAAAGATATTACAACGTGAAGACCACAATAACCATATTCATGATTAGGGGGGTATCTCCTGGCTGACAGAATAATAAACCTTTTATTTTCTGTCCGTCCTGTGATGGTCACGCTTGGCCCACCTGGCTTTGCACCTGTTGACAGCTCTATACTCATGGCATGTTAGAGTGCCTGCCCCAGGGTCCTCTACCATCAGGGGCCCAGTGACAGCTGGGAGAGCGCCAGTCAGCCTTCCACCCATTGCGCCCTGCAGTCACAACACAACCTCTGCGCCCCCCGAAGAGCTCAAGGACACAGGCACGCAGCTCGCTATTTCTGGAATGGTCTCATTTATCCTCCTCTGTCCATCAATGACCCTCTGATCATCATCAATTAAACTTGCAATGGAAATGTCAGGAGGTGGTCACCCAATGTCAGCCTATAGTAATAACATAGACTGTGCTGGGATCATGAGGGGTCCCGAAACCTTGCTTGCATTCCCTTTCCCTGGTCTCCTACAGGGAGCAGATGTTCGGCTCCAACCCTCATGCCCACCATTGCACTGCCAATAGCTTTCTACACAGCCCTGAACAGCAAACGTATCTGCCCTACTTAGGAGAAACAGGAGAGGGAGGAAATGCTATAGTCACTCATCACTGTATTTAGGAAATTGTGTCCATAAGTCGGAGCCCGGATCGTTAGGTTAGGTCAAGGCCATCTTGACATTTTAGGGCCCCTGGGCAAAATCAGTGCACTGGACCGTGTCCAAGCAAAGGACTTCACTCCAGGCCATGCCTCTAATCACCCAAAAGCACACCCAATCATGCCAAGGCTCCTCCAGTGCCAAAACAACAATGAAGTTGCCAAGGTCCCAAGTAGTTAGGGCTCCCATCTCGAATACTCTGCCCCTTGAATTAGACCAGAAGGGAATGCAATAAAAAAAAAAAAAAAAAACCTCACCTCTCCCCATTCCCTGGACGAGCAGCAAGATTCCTTATATGAGGCCGTCACAGGCAGCACGATGCTGTTATGTCATTGGGTAGCCTGTGTCAAGACGCTGCTATAATGTCTGTGGCCTACAAGGTTAATTCAAAAAGTCATCTACAGGCTGTATAAATCCTCAGAACGCTTTAAATTTGGCCAACTTTTTTTCTTTTATTACACTCTTTCAATATAAAATGTTATTACACCCATCAAAGAATCGCATATCATTTAGAAACCTGTGGTGTGTCCATAGTCCCACAGAGTATAGGTCTATCACAACGTTCATATAATAGTTGCAAGTGTGAAGCACACACCAATATTCCTCACTGAACAAGCGCTTAGTCCTGGGAGTCCGCGATGTTTCGGAGGCGGACCTCCTTCCTCAAGCGGGCATGACCAAGTTAGAGCTTGTTCAGTGAGAAATATTGGTGTGTGCTTCACACTTGCAACTCATATATGAACGTTGTGATAGACCTATACTCCGTGGGACTATGGACACACCACAGGTTTCTAAATGATATGCGATTCTTTGATGGGTGTAATAACATTTTATATTGAAAGAGTGTAATAATAATAAAAAAAAAAAAAAGTTTGCAAAATTTAAATCGTTCTGAGGATTTATACAGCCTGTAGATGACTTTTTGGAATTATTGCTGGGCGGTAGTTGGGAGACTCAGTCACAGGCTGGAGTGGTGCGATCTATACTAGTAGATTGGTCATTACTTTGCTGTTGAGCTACAAGGTTAATTGCCTTTAACTGTTCTGAGCATCCTATAGATGTGCAAACAAATTAACAACGTGGGCCAAGTACCAAGGGCATGTGCCCTGGATTCCTAGAACATACCTCCAACCACTTTGAGCCCCTCTGCTCATGGAGCCCCGGTCAACTGCCTAGAGTGCCCAATAGGCAATCCAGCACGGTGTTAGGTCCCATACTAGATGCAGAGCAAAGAACTGTGGAAGGACAGACAATGGTAGGATATATACACAAGCTAGGATAAGAAGTGTTAGCACTTGTATCTGAGGCAGCGCTGAGTGCAGTGCAAAACGCGTCATACGCTAAGTGCTTTAAAGGGGTTGTCTCATCTCAAAGTTTTATAGGAGGCATGAATGAAATAATGCTGCTTTGCTCTGTCACTTCCTGTAATAAGAATATGAGCCCCATGTATTCAGACCTCTGCTAATTAGATAAATCTCAGGCTGTCAGGACCAGAGAAGCTTCTGAGTTAAAGTAAACAGTAATAATTACAGTCTTTTGTCTAAAAGATCAGATAACAAACAAGCTCTCACTGTCTGGAGTTCTGTGCTGCCCGACCTGTGTGATGAAGTCACTCCCTGCTATCAGATAGAACAAACAGCAGGGGGGGAAAAGTACACAGGTTGGTCACTTGGGGAACCATTGAGCACATAAGGTTATAAAATCACTTGTATCTCCTTAACAAAAAAAAAAAACAAAAAAAAAATGAACAAAGCAATATTATTTGGAAAAAGTCTTCATTTAGTGTTCCCTACATGATTAAAGCCAATCTTTGTAGCGAGACAATCCCTTTAAGTGAAAAGGTTTAATACTCCCTTGTCACTGAAAGTTTTTTTAGTAGAATAAACAACGTTTAAATATTATCCTCGCCCCTCGAGAAGAAATTCTTTATTCTGGAACTGGGCGCCAGGTTCGTTTATTTCTTTGCAACTCTTCATTGTTCGTGCCCGTTGTCATACTTCGGCTCCGGAGTGGAGAACCAGCGGCTGCCGTTCCGAGACTCAGTGAGACCCAACCAAGCGCTTAAGAGCTGTTGTGCCTCTATATTAACCTGCACAACAGCTCTAGGTGAGCATATCTTACTTCACATAGAGCGCCTCCTCTGTTTTTCCTTCGTTTTATTATTTTAATCTAGGGTAAGGTCTGTGATTATGACCACTGCTTCCCCTAGGATGAGCATGTATGAGGCTATGTAGCCTCACTGTATGCATGCAATGTTCCCCGCTGATCAGCCAGGCCCCCACTGTGGTATACAATGCCGAGGAGGTGGAGGTATGACCACCTCCGGACACAGGTCTGGTATCGCCCGCGCCGAATGTTCATTGTTATTCAGATGGGTCACAAGTGAAAGCCAATCATTACCCAGGCGAGTGGTATCTCCATGTGAGAGTCATTTAGAAGAGATGAATGCAGAAGAGAGAATAATCAGGAGAGATAGCGACTCTGGAGGCCTCCACCGCCGCCGCGCTCATCTATACAGGTGTTACAAGCAAATGCATTTGCATAGCGCTTTCCTACGCTTGGCTGGTTTGGAAAAGACCCTCCACCGGCTGCACGCGCCGCGTGAAATAAAATCTCGCCCTATTTCTATTTGTGCATTTAAGAATGAAGACAACCCAGATGGAGAAATCCATTTGCTCCTTTACAGAAAATATGACTTCAAATTTCAATTAAAATGAAACGAGCAAAAAGAGATTATCACTCTAGAGCAGGCTCCAGAGGCGGCAATAGGCCTCTTTCATAGTCATGGCAACCGGCGCGCATTGTCATGGCTACCGCGCTCTTACATGTAATTCCCGATGTGTGAGCGACACTGATAAAGGCCACAATCGATACCCTATAACCAGAGAACATCGCTTCCCCAGCGAAGGCACAATGGACGTGGCTGGAACTTGGCGGACGGATGAAATGGGTCTATTCTGTGGACAGATCGGTCGGGATAAGCGGAGGCGAGGACGTTAACCACTGAGGGGATGCGCCGCCACAACAAAGCGGGCAGTTACCTGGACTGTGATGGACGCCATCGCTGGGATCCAGGGGTTAAAGTGGAATGGAAAACTTTAGCAGTTTGTGATAGAAATAGCAGACACGGCCTCCGGCTCTCTGGCCATAGCGTCTGCTCGTACCCAGTCACCCACCGTATTCATTCCACCAAGGTCCCACAGAGCAAAAAAAAGAGCGTACTTTGGGGCATAATTGTGCTGCAATGCGCCGAAAGTACGTCCGCAAGTACAGTAAATCATAGCTGCCATTGAGTGCTATTATTACCTGCCGGTTTCCCCGGCGCACACTGTCACTTCTTGCCGGCGATTACTTCTAAAACACCAAGTGTATAGCAGCATGCACAATATGCGCCGCTATACGCTGTGTGCACACTCCCTTAAGCGCGCTACGAGCCGGCCTCAGGGAACTCGGAGATGGCCACACTTGCAGTTTTCCCCTATGACAATTCCGGATATATCCGAGCGAGGGTGCTCCGCTATACTCAGATGTCCCCTAGACATAAATGTGGGAGAGCTGCGCCTTTGCATCCTTCTCAAACACAATACAGTATCAGTAGCGCTCTATAGACACTAAAAACAGTCAAAGAGGACATAAGAATTTTTTGGAATAGCTTTTTCTGCTACTTGGGAATATATGAAAAAATTTTAAGTTCGTAGTGCACATTTTTGATCAAAACTGTAAATGCCCACCTACCGCGGAAAGGTGACCCCAATTCAGGTGGGAACCTACTCTACATGCTACCTCTCTTGGTGTCGATTCAGACCTCCACATATCAGGGTTAGAAGTTTCCAGCTATAAACCTGATGTGATTAAAAAGCCTGTGCAGGTGGGTGGGGCCTGTGCATGTGGGTGGAGCCTGTGCAGGTGGGTGGAGTGCATAAATCAAGCTGGGGACTACCACTTCTCCATACAAGTAGTCAAAAAACAAAATCTGGTCAGCACATCCGTTTTGAAGAATAAACGTATAGGTGCACACTGTTGTGGCAGTAAAAAGCTATGCAAACACAATCCAATATCAGCAGCACTCTAAGCACTAAAAACGGTCAAAGAGGACATAAGAATTTGTCCTTCTCCCCATTCACCAAGGCCTCAGAAAGGGATTTTGCATCCTACAATGAACTGAATGGGGCCCCCATTAAAGCCCCCATTCTGATCCCCCCAGGGACCCCATAGGTGCTGGTAACCACAGGGTTATTATGTATATTTGCTTCATCTTCTGGTCACCGTGGTCTGACCAGAAGGTCTTCTGGTCTGGGCCATGAGGTATGAAGCACCATAATGGAGATGTATGGAAGGTGCCTGAGAACCTTTATATTCACAGGCTTACTGGTTATTCGAGGTGATCATCTTGGAAACCAACAATGAAGAAGCTTCTCACATCAAGACGCAGAAGGGACTGATATCAGAATTTTATGGGACATCATCCTGGCACCAGGTATGACCACAGTTACCTATTCCGTACTGCCCTATCTGGGCCATGCGGCATGAAGGTATACAGCACCAAGTGTATAGAAGCTGTCATCAGGTCCAGACACTATTGCCTTTTCTGTTCCTCCCTACCCGTGCCATGGGGCCTGCAGCATCATACTAGGTCCGCTGTCTCTGACATCATGTCCTCTCTCCATCTGAAACTAAACCTCACTAAGACTGAACTTCTTGTTTTTCCGCCATCTACTAACCAACCCCCCCCTGCTATTTCTGTCTCAGTGTGTGGCACCACCATAACTCCTAGGCAGCAGGCCCACTGTCTTGGGGTTATACTAGATTCTGATCTGACCTTCACCCCTTATATCCATCCCTTGCCCGCTCCTGTCACCTGCACCTCAAGAATATCTCCAGAATCCGTCCATTTCTCACTGTGAAAAAGTCAAACTCTCATTACTGCTCTTATTCTTTCTCGTCTTGACTACCCGCTAACTCCTTGCTTATCGGTCTCCCTCTCTGCAAACTCTCCCCTCTCCCATCTGGCCAGAATGCAGCAGCCAGGCTTGGCCATCTCTCCAGCCGCTATACCGATGCCTCTACCCTGTGTCAGTCACTGCACTGGTTGCCCATCCAGTACAGGATACAGTATAATCTCAGCACTCTCACCCATAAAGCGCTCCACAGCGCTGCTCCTCCCTACATCGCCTCCCTAGTCTCTGTCCTACCCGTGCTCTCCGCTCTGCTGATGATATCAGGCTACATTCCTCAATCATCCGAACCTCCCATGCCCGTCTACAAGATTTCACACGTGCGGCACCAATTCTCTGGAATATGCTACCGCGGGCGATCAGGCACATTCACAACCCTCACAGTTTTAAGAGGGCCCCTAAAATACATCTTCTCGGTCAGGCCCACCACGATCCCTAACTGCTATCAGACACATCTGTCACTCCCTGCCCTTGGGCACTCACAGGCACTTAGCTGTATATAGATGTACTGTCAGGGGGGCAGGTTCATCCATTTTTCATGTAAACCGCCCCCTATTTATGAAACATGGCCGGACCATTGTAAACTTGGCACTTCTTACCGTAAGTTTCACCCATACACCCGAATAGATTGTAAGCTCTCACGAGCAGGGCCCTCACACCTTGTGTCTCATTTGTAAGTACTTTTAATGTGTAATGACTGTATGTTTACCCTTGAATTTGTAAAGTGCTGCGGAATATGTTGGCGCTATAGAAATAAAGATTATTATTATTATATACTCTCTCTCTTTTGCACTCTCTCACTACTATCCTCTTTGTTTCACCTTCCTTTTCGCTCTCATTTAGGCTCTCACTTGTTTGGTTATTTCTCTTCTGCCTTCTCTGCTTCTCTCCTTTCCTGCCCTCGCTTACTTTTTTCCCTTTTTTTTCCCAATTGGTGTTGCTCTCACTTGATGGGTCATCTGCACTTTATTAGTATTATCTACTGACACCGTAGGATTGTATATGGTATCCGACACCCATCTATAATTTCTGTTATGAGGATATTAATATTTGTCTCTCCTTTCTGTGTGTATATATATATATATATATAATGTGTATATATATATATATATGTGTATATATATGTGTGTGTATATATATATATATATATATATATATATATAATACACACAACACACAACACACAACACATCCACAGCCTTTACCACTTGCTGTATTGCTGTATTGACTAGTGTTTAAAGGGGCTGTCTCACTACAATGATTAGCTTTCACCTTGTAGGGAATGGTAAATGAAGGCTTTTTCCCAAAACATTGCTTCGTTGAGAAGATTAGAGATCTTATCTACTCTGAGTGCACACAGGTTTCTATGTTTACTGTCCTGCTCTCCCCTTCTCTCTCTGCTGCACGGAGTGACGTCACCACAAGTCGGCACACAGGACGCCGGCAGCTTGAGAACAGTGTGTGTTATCTCTAACAAAATGTAGAATAAATTGTGTAATTCTACTTCAAGTCACCTGTAAAGCGCTGATGGAAGCGGAGGAGAAGGTGTAGCAACAACCGCTAGAAACACTGGGACTAGCTCCACCACTTACTGAGCCGACATCTAATGGAAACCATAGCAATACACAAGACCCAGGAGTGCGGCACTACTACTCCTCCATCATACAGCTCACTAAGGTGCACTACTACTACCCTATCATACAGCTCACTAAGGTGCACTACTACTCCATCATACAGCTCACTAAGAGCCTACTACCCTAACAGCCACTAAGATGCACTACTACTCCATCATACAGCTGACTAAGATGCACTACTACTCCATCATACAGCTCACTAAGGTGCACTACTACTCCTCCATCATACAGCTCACTAAGGTGCACTACTACTCCATCATACAGCTCACTAAGATGCACTACTACTCCATCATACAGCTCACTAAGATGCACTACTACTCCACCATCATACAGCTCACTAAGATGCATTACTACTCCATCATACAATGACTAGATCACTAACTCCATCATACACCCACTAAATGCCTACTACCCTCATCATACAGCTCACTAAGATGCACTACTACTCCCTCATCATACAGCTCACTAAGATGCACTACTGATTATTTACTTTGAGCCCTGAAGCTCTCTGCGCTATAGACAAGATCTCCTGCTCCCATGTCAGTGCAATAAGAAGAGCTCTGAATATGGAGTTGATATAGTTACATAGTTAGTACGGTTGAAAAAAAGACACGTGTCCATCAAGTTCAACCAAGGGTGGGGAAAATGCGGGTGAAGGGAGGGAGACAAGGAATTCAAACCCAGCCTCCCCACCGGTGAATGCCCCGAAACCCACAAGGCAAGAACCAATCTGCTCTGATATGTTAATCACTGCTATAGAACCACCCACAGCCTGGCCAGAACTTAAAGCTGCTTTTGGCTCTGTGAGATAACCCCTTTAAGTGTGTATAAAACATGGGCTTTTTTAGCCTGTTTTATGTGTTTTTAATCATGGTGTCTTTGCACTATAGAGTGTTTATTGTATTGTCTATGGTTTCCCTATTGCTTAGTTTGGGTGTGCACTGTTAGGCTATGTTCACACGGCTTAATTGCAGGACATATTTCGCCCCGCAATTACGGCGTGTGTACGGGGGCGGGGCCGGCAGCTTGCCGGCTTCATAGACGTATACGCCGTGAATAAATGACATGTCACTTCTCTCCCCGCGCGGCGTATTGTCCTAGTGGGGAGAGGAGGCGTGATCCATAGTTCTCTATGAGAACCGTGGTTTACCGTAATGACTGGGACGTATCTCGCCCCATATTTAGCGCAGTACGCAGCGAATTACGGGCTGAAATACGGCCCAAAATAAGTCGTGTCAACATGGCCCTACCTTCAAGTGTCATCCATTCTGACATTTTTGGTATTTTAGGGGACATCTTCTCCATCAATCCCGCTCTGTGTCAGGTCACCACCCGTCACTCGGCAGCGGCGGGTGCCGCACGCCCTGGATCGGTCCTTCTTTTTTATCCTCCTCTGATCTTTTTATTTATTCGTTCTTTTAAGCAAACAGGGCGGCGCATCCTCCGCTGCTCTGTAAATATTGTAACTGAATTATGCTTGTTTGCTGAGCTCATTACCACAAGCAACGATAAGCTTTTTAATTAAAAAATTAGCCTCACCAAATCAATCGTCCTCCGTTAATGAAGTGAGGTGGTTGAGGGAGAAGACGAAGCTGCTCTCGAACGAGCTTTAACTCCTTGCATCCGGAGAGGCTCACACAGAGGCAGAGGGTGACGGTGCTGCCATCGTATCTGCTGCAGCTATGCCGTTCCCCAATACTCGGCTGAGTACAAGCTGCCGCCTGGATTCTGGAGTAACGGAGGACCCCAGCGTCCCTGCTCTACACGGCAATGCTGATAATAAAGAGCTGTAATGGGAGGGCGATCAGCGCCTCGTTTTATGCAGGAATCACCAGCAAAGTAATAGAATATGATGTAGATAGGAGCGAGGGATCCTGACAAGATACAGGGAGAGGAGGGGTTAATGCCGGGGTAAGAGCGACAACCTGAAGGCAGCACTTACTGCAATCATTCTCCAGATATAGGATAAACTGTGTCATTCTACTTCAAGTCACCTGGAAAGAGCAGATGTCACCGGCGCTGATGGAAGCGGAGGAGAAGGTGCAGCAACCACCACTAGAAACATCGGGACCAGCTCCACCACTTACATCTAATGGGAACCATAGCGATTCACAAGACCCAGGAGTGCGGCACTACTACTCCCTCATCATACAGCTCACTAAGGTGCACTACTACTCCCCTATCATACAGCTCGTTAAGGTGCACTACTACTCCCTCATCATACAGCTCACTATGGTGCACTACTACTCCCCAATCACTATACTCACTAGGGTGTACTCACTACCCATCATACTGCTTAATACAGTTTACTATTACTAACACATCATTCTGCACCGTACAGTGCGCTACTATACCACCATTATACTGCTCACTACTATGCACTACTAATCCAACGTCCTACTGCTCACTTGGGTGCACTACTACTCACCCATCATACTGCTCCCTACAGTGTGCTATTACTCCACCATCATTCTGTTACCTATGGTGGACTACTACTCCACCATCATACTGCTCACTACGGAGCACTACTATTACCCTATCATACTGCTCACTATGATGCACTACTACTCCACCATCATACTGCTCACTACGGTGCACTACTACTACTATCCTATCATACAGCTCACTACGGTGCACTACTACTAATATCCTATCATACAGCTCACTACGGTGCCCTACTACTACTACCTCTATCATACAGCTCACTACGGTGCCCTACTACTACTACCCTATATACTGCTCCACTACTGTGCAATACTACTAATACCCTATCATACTGCTCACTACGTGCACTACTACTAATACCCTATCATACTGCTCACTATGGTGCACTACTACTAATACCCTATCATACAGCTCACTACGGTGCACTACTACTACTATCCTATCATACTGCTCACTACGATGCACTACTACTACTATCCTATCATACTGCTCACTACGGTGCACTACTACTAATACCCTATCATACTGCTCACTACGGTGCACTACTACTAATACCCTATCATACTGCTCACTACGGTGCACTACTACTAATACCCTATCATACTGCTCACTACGGTGCACTACCACGCCACCATCACACTGCTCTCTACATTGCAGTATGTCTCCACCATCACACTGTTCACTAGGGTGCACTACTACTCACCCATCATACAGCTCACTACGGTGCACTACTACTACTACCCTATCATACAGCTCACTACGGTGCACTACTACTACTACCCTATCATACTGCTCACTACGGTGCACTACTACTAATACCCTATCATACTGCTCACTACGGTGCACTACTACTAATACCCTATCATACTGCTCACTACGGTGCACTACTACTAATACCCTATCATACTGCTCACTATGGTGCACTACTACTAATACCCTATCATACAGCTCACTACGGTGCACTACTACTACTATCCTATCATACTGCTCACTAAGGTGCACTACTACTAATACCCTATCATACTGCTCACTATGGTGCACTACTACTAATACCCTATCATACTGCACACTACTGTGCACTACTACTAATACCCTATCATACTGCTCACTACGGTGCACTACTACTAATACCCTATCATACTGCTCACTACGGTGCACTACCACGCCACCATCACACTGCTCTCTACATTGCAGTATGTCTCCACCATCACACTGTTCACTAGGGTGCACTACTACTCACCCATCATACTGCTTAATACAGTTTACTACTACTCCACCATAATACTGCTCCATACAGTGCACTACTACCCCACCATGATACTGCTTCCTACACTGCAATACTACTCGCTCATAATACTGCTCCCTAAGATGCACTAACACTTCACCATCATACTGCTCACTACACTGCACTACTACTCCATCACATTGTTCACTACACTGCACTACTACTCCACCACCACATTGTTCACTACACTGCACTACTACTCCACCACCACATTGCTCACTACACTGCACTACTACTCCACCATCACATTGCTCACTACACTGCACTACTACTTAGTTACATAGTTACATAGTTAGTACGGTTGAAAGAAGACACGTGTCCATCAAGTTCAACCAAGGGTGGGGAAAATGTGGGTGAGGGAGAGAGACAAGGACATTATGCCCAGCCTCACAACTGGTTAATGCCCTGGAACCCACAAGGCAAGAACCAACCTGCTCCAGCGGAGACCATATCTCTGACCCCAGAGTCACCACCAGCCAGGATCCAGAATTTTACATGGCTATTTATGCATTAATATTCTTTAGTTCCAGGTAGGTATCTAAGCCTTTCTTGAAACCCTCATCTGTTCGTGCTGTGACCAGCTCCTCAGGCGGCTATTCCACAGATTCACAGTTCTTACAGTGAAGAACGCTCTTCTCCTCTGGAGATTGAATCCTTTTTTTCTCCAGCTGAAGGGAATGTCCCCTTTGTCTTTTGAGGAGGATTCACTTGAAATAATTTTTCCCCAGACTTTTTGTAGGGACCATTTATATACTTATATAAATTAATCATGTCCCCCCCGAAGCCGTCTTTTCTCAAAGACTAAAGTTCAATTCTACTAACCTTTCCTCAAAAACTAAGAGGCTCCATTCCCCTTATAAGTTTGGTTGCTCGTCTTTGTACTCTCTCTAGCTCCATTACATCTCTTCTATAAACTGGGGCCCAGAACTGAACAGCATATTCTAAGTTAGGTCGCACCAATGCTTTGTACAGCGATAGAATTACATCCTTGTCCTGAGTCCAGTCCTCTTTTAATGCACGCCAATATCTTACTTGCCTTAGAGGCAGCTGATTGACATTGTGCTGTTCTGTAGTCTATGATCTACAAGAACGCCCAGATCTTTCTCAACAAGCGATTCTCCAAGTTTTTCTCCCCCTAGGACATATGATGCCTGCAGATTATTACCCCCTAGGACATATGATGCCTGCAGATTATTACACCCTAGGACATATGATGCCTGCAGATTATTACCCCCTAGGACATATGATGCCTGCAGATTATTACCCCCTAGGACATATGATGCCTGCAGATTATTACCCCCTAGGACATATGATGCCTGCAGATTATTTCTCCCCAGATGCAGAACCTTACATTTATCCACAATGAACCTCATTTGCCAAGTGGATGCCCAAGCACTCAGTGTGTCCAGGTCTGCTTGCAATTTATGAGCATCTTCCATAGATTGCACTATGGAATCATCATCCTCATTACAGTGCACTACTACCCCACCAATCATCCTCATTACAGTGCATTGCTACTCCACCAATCATCCTCATTACAGTGCACTACTACCCCACCAATCAGCCTCATTACAGTGCATTGCTACTCCACCAATCATCATCCTCGTTACAGTGCACTACTACTCCACCAATCATCGTCCTCATTACAGTGCACTACTACCCCACCAATCATCCTCATCCCAGTGCAGTATTACTCAAGCACCGTCATCCTCATTACAGTGTAGTTACTATTGCTCAACCATCATCTTCCATATTATAGTACAGTAACTACAACTCAATTATCACCATCTCCATTACAGTGCACTACTCCTCCATCGTCCTCCTCACTCTAGTGTTCTGCGATTCAACCATGTATAGCGGGATAGGATGAGCGCTCCTCGCTTAGTTCTATGACCGTGTGGTTATCCTGGTGGTATCGCCGCTGGGTGACATCTCCTAGGAATGATTTACAGCGCATTATGTGAATGAGCCCTAATGAGGGGTAATAGATTGTCTCCACTTATCAGTAATCGCAGTCAGCAACAGTTTATTACACGCCAAGGTCACACCAGTTATAATTAACAGATGGAGGCAAGATTCCCACCTGGAAGTGAGACACGGAGCACCTGCTACCAAGGAATCTGAAGAACAAGCTGGGACATTATGGCATGAGACCAGAATAGCTATGTCAGTAGAAGGGCCATACACCAACAGCAGTGAATGGGGAGACCATAAAGAAAGGGGCTCAGAGCGGATTACTCAAACCTCCCTGCAGTGGGCGAGCACCTCCTCAGGCATCACCCTAGAGAGGACAGAGGGTCAGGGGTCCCTCTGTAGAGACTGTGCCAAGATGAGGAATTCTGCTGCATCAGACCCAAACCAAGGAGCCATTCTGATATTTAGAATGAAGCCCCTCTCCTATGGTGTGCGAGACCATCATAAGAAGGAACCTATAACATCACTGGAGGGGTGGCCTATGCGTATGCTTTTTGTGGCCTCACTGGAGGTGTGGCCTATGTGTATGCTTTTTGTGACCTCAATGGAGGTGTGGCCTATGCGTATGCTTTTTGTGACCTCAATGGAGGTGTGGCGTATGCTTTTTGTAACATCACTGAAGATGTGACCTATGCGTATGCTAGTTATATCACCTCACTGGAGGTGTGGCTTATGCGTATTTGCTCTGTGTGACCTCACTAAAGATGTCGCCTATGCTTTCTGTGTGATTTCACTGGAGGTGTGGCTTATGCGCATGCTCTCTGTGTGACCTCACTGGGGGTGTGGCCTATGCGTATGCTAGCTATATCACCTCACTGGAGGTGTGGCCTATGCTATCTATATGACATCACTGGAGGTGTGGCCTTTGCTTTCTGTGTGTCGTCATTGGAGGTATGTTTGTGTGATGCGCATGCTCTCTATGTGACCTCACTGGAGATGTAGCCTATGCATATGCTTTGTGTTCACTTGAGGTGTAGTCCATGCTGTGTGTGACCTCACTGGAGGTGTGGCCTATGCTTTCTGTGTGAACTCATTGGAGGTGTGGCTTATGCGCATGCTCTCTATGTGACCTCACTGGAGGTGTGGCCTATGCATATGCTTTGTGTTCACTTGAGGTGTAGTCCATGCTTTGTGTGACCTCACTGGAGGTGTGGCCTATGCGTATGCTCTCTGTGTGACCTCACTGAAGGTGTAGCCTATGCATATGCTTCCTGTGGGACACCCCTGAACATGTGGCCTATGCATACACCATCTGTGTGACCTCACTGAAGATGTGGCCTGTGCGTATGCTCTTTGTAACCTCACTGAAGGTGTGGCCTATGCATATGCTATCTATATGACCTCACATGAGGTGTGGTCTATGCATACACCATCTGTGTGACCTCACTAAAGGTGTGGCCTATGCTTTGTGTGTGAACTCATTGGAGGTGTGGCTTATGCGCATGCTCTCTATGTGACCTCACTGGAGGTGTGGCCTATGTGTATACTTTCTGTGTGACCTCACTGGAGGTGTGGCCTATGTGTATACTTTCTGTGTGACCTCACTAAAGGTGTAGCCCATGCTTTCTGTGTGACCTCATTGAAGGTGTGGCCTATGCATATGCTTCCTGTGGGACACCCCTGAACATGTGGCCTATGCATACACCATCTGTGTAACCTCACTGGAGGTGTGGACTATGCGTATGCTCTCTGTGTGACCTCACTGGAGGTGTGGCCTATGCATACGCTTCCTGTTGGACACCTGTGAACATGTAGCCTATGCGTATGCTTCCTGTGAGACACCCCCGAACATGTGGCCTATGCGTATGCTTCCTGTGAGACACCCCCGAACATGTGGCCTATGCGTATGCTTCCTGGTGTGACACCACTGGAGGTGTGGCCTATGCGTATGCTTCCTGTGGGACCTCACTGGAGGTGTGGCCTATGCGTATGCTTCCTGTGGGACACCCCCGAACATGTGGCCTATACATATGCTTCCTGTGGGACACCCCTGGAGGTGTGGCCTATGCGTATGCTTCCGGTGTGACCTCACTGGAGGTGTGGCCTATGCGTATGCTTCCTGTGGGACACCCCTGAACATGTGGCCTATGCATTATGTGTAACATCACTGCAGCTGTGGCCTGTGTATGGATAGTTTTTGGCACTATAAATAATATATAATCTAAATGCGTGGTAGACGTCTGCATGAACACATCCATGAACTTGTAAGATCACAAGAGTTCCCAGCTCTGACTTTGAAATCGTTTCTGCATTTGTAACTAGTGGGTCCCTATGACACTTACATGAATTATTTCCCACCACCAGATCGGCAGCTTAAACACTCAGGACGCCAGAACTAACTTGCCTCACGTGAAGACTAAGAGAACCAAGAAGGAAGGTCACCATCCTCCCGATTTCTTCCAGACCTTCCCAGCCGCGTCTCCGCTCTCTGGGGTGCCCCGACTTACATCTGTCAACAACCTTGTGGGGTAAGATAAGGCCCAGGGTTGATGCTCTAATTAATTTCTTGTGTATCTTACAGAAGAAACCCTCCGAGGACCCAGAGCCATCGCACATCATTCAAGCGCTCTCTGTAAACCACACTGAGGATCCGGCATCTTCATCACTGCGTCCTTTACAACCACAAGTCCTGGGGGTTCACAGACAGAAGATCTAATGGAGAAGTATAAGGTGGGGGCTGCTCTCTTCTGGATAGGAGATCACTAGGCCTAATCACTGCCTCCATGATATGTACACATTGCAGCTCCACCCTTACATTCCCCTCTCCCCATCAGGCAGGTAGGTTGTGCTCTGGATGGTGCAGTTCTCTCCTGCATCTACACCATTACATTCCCCTCTCCCCATCAGGCAGGTAGGTTGTGCTCTGGATGGTGGAGTCCTCTCCTGCATCTACACCATTACATTCCCCTCTCCCCATCAGGCAGGTAGGTCGTGCTCTGGATGGTGGAGACCTCTCCTGCATCTACACCATTACATTCCCCCCCCCCCCTCCGGCAGGTATGTTGTGCTCTGGATGGTGGAGTCCTCTCCTGCATCTACACCATTACATTCCCCTCTCCCCATCAGGCAGGTAGGTTGTGCTCTGGATGGTGGAGTCCTCTCCTGCATCTACACCATTACATTCCCCTCTTTCCATCAGGCAGGTAGGTTGTGCTCTGGATGGGAGTCTTCTCCGGCACCTACACCATTACATTCCCCTCACCCCATCAGGCAGGTAGGTTGTGCTCTGGATGGTGGAGACCTCTCCTGCATCTCACCATACATTCCCCTCTCCCCCATCAGGCAGGTAGGTTGTGCTCTGGATGGTGGAGTCCTCTCCGCATCTGCACCATTAACATTCCCCCTCTCCCCATCAGGCAGGTAGGTTGTGCTCTGGATGGTGGAGTCCTCTCCTGCATCTACACCATTACATTCCCCTCTTTCCATCAGGCAGGTAGGTTGTGCTCTGGATGCGGAGTCTTCTCCTGCATCTACACCATTACATTCCCCTCCCCCCATCAGGCAGGTAGGTTGTGCTCTGGATGGTGGAGACCTCTCCTGCATCTACACCATTACATTCCCCTCTCCCCATAAGGCAGGTAGGTCGTGCTCTAAGGTAAATACACACTGGATGGAGGAGTCCTCTCCGGCATCTACACCATTACATTCCCCTCTCCCCATCAGGCAGGTAGGTTGTGCCCTGGTAGGAGGAGTCCTCTCCTGCATCTACACCATTACATTCCCCTCTCCCCATCAGGCAGGTAGGTTGTGCTCTGGATGGTACAGTCCTCTCCTGCATCTGCACCATTACATTCCCCTCTCCCCATCAGGCAGGTAGGTTGTGCTCTGGATGCGGAGTCTTCTCCTCCATCTGCACCATTACATTCCCCTCTCCCCATCAGGCAGGTAGGTTGTGCTCTGGATGGTGCAGTCCTCTCCTGCATCTACACCATTACATTCCCCTCTCCCCATCAGGCAGGTAGGTTGTGCTCTGGATGGTGGAGTCCTCTCCGGCATCTACACCATTGCATTCCCCTCTCTCCATCAGGCAGGTAGGTTGTGCTCTGGATGGTGGGGTCTCTCCTGCATCTACACCATTACATTCCCCTCTCCCCATCAGGCAGGTAGGTTGTGCTCTGGATGGTGGAGACCTCTCCTGCATCTACACCATTACATTCCCCTCTCCCCATCAGGCAGGTAGGTTGTGCTCTATATGGTATGGGAGGTTGGAGCTATTCTGAGAGCGATACTACACCCAGCCTTGTATCGGAGACCCGTGCTTGGCATGGTAGGACTCGTATTGCCAGGAATAGCCATGGATCCCCCCATCACAAATGCTCTCAGTCCTCTCCATGGGGAGATGGTTTTGTTCTCTCGCTCACAGATGACTGACCCGGAGCATCTGTTAATGGCTTCATTTCACACTCTGGGAGATCTCTGCAGAGCTCCATCAAAGCCTTCAGTCAACCATGAACACTCTGCTATTTTCTTTATGATTCAGCCTGTTGTACAGTGCGATTCTGTCTGTCTCACCCTCCACTCCTGAATGGGATCACAAAGCGCACGGTGGTAAAATAGTGACAACCGGGAAGGGGGGGGGGTCCTGAATTTTGAGAAGTCAGAATAGTATATTTGTTTCCCCATAATGACTACTACAACCCACTTTTTCCTATAACCCCAGCGCCATGGCAGAACGATCAACCCACTGCATTATGGATGCACTGCAGATCACTGCCAGCAAGGGGTATGTTACTTTAGGGATAACCAACGACAATCAGCCACTTCATTCCACCACTAACGGTAGAAGCCGAGAAGTAGAGGTCCCAACCTAAAAACACACATCCAGTCTACTGCTGAGCCAATCATGCAGGAAAATAACATGGCCACCCCCGGGTTACAATAACCAGGAGCCTTGAGGAGAGCGGCGTTCTCACACTCAGGAGAACTCATCATGCAAACTACAGCCCAGGACCACGAGTGCAATTGTGAGCTATTAAGGAGCAGATCACAGCACCAGAAGAGCGCGCAATTACCGAGAGTGCCTGCCGACAACTGCAGAGGCTGGTGCTGCTCCAAGAAAAATCTGCAGACACCTCATGTTTTTATGTTAAATTGTTTTTCTTTTTAAAGAATTTTTGGTTGTGTTTTTTTTTTTCCACTTCCCATATCACTATTTAAAAAAAATGTATCAAACAACAAACTTCCCAATATCCTGGAATTATAAACAAGAGCTACTATCCAACAAAAAATAATTCCTATTTAATACTTAACTTTTATTATAAAATCTACTCTAAAAGTACTTATATAAACAATAGACTACCTATAATCCGAAAATAAATTCTTATTTATTCACCTTCCTATCAAACAGGAGATATGTCCTAAATGGGGAACCCGCCCCGAAAAGAGCGACCCTGCAACCTATCGACACTCCCCTGATCAAAACCTCTAAGGACCACTATTTATACTCATTATTTCAGATGTTCACACATGTGCCTACAGTCTCAGTATACTAGAGCCATACACATATGTCAAAAACCAATACACTGGTGTAAGTATAAACGCCGACACCAGTGCAATAAAGATAGTATAAAGAACAAACTATGCTTGGTACAATTATATAAACGTTACCACCCCCAAACGTGTTTCATCCTTATTAGGACTCATCAGTGGGGTCCAAATTTCCGTTTATATTGTAACATTCTTTAAGATCCATTAATCACATACCATAATTGATTGGAATAACACCATCCTAGAGTGTAAGGGGTAGACTGACCCTAAGAGGAATACCTTTCCTGTTGCTGTTCAAGAGACCTTTCCTGGACATATAGAAATCTACAATCTTATGTATTGATTAAGGATCTTAAAGAATGTTACAATTATAAACGGAAATTTGGACCCCACTGATGAGTCCTAATAAGGATGAAACACGTTTGGGGGGGTAACGTTTTATATAATTTGTACAAGCATAGTTTGTTTTTCATACTATCTTTATTGCACTGGTGTCGGCGCTTATACTTACACCAGTGTATTGGTTTTTGACATATGTGTATGGCTCTAGTATACTGAGACTGTAGGCACATGTGTGAACATCTGAAATAATGAGTATAAATAGTGGTCCTTAGAGGTTTTGATCAGGGGAGTGTCGATAGGTTGCGGGGTCGCTCTTTTCGGGGCGGGTTCCCCGTTTAGGACATATCTCCTGTTTGATAGGAAGGTAATAAATCAGAATTTATTTTGGGATTATAGTATCTATTTTTTAAAAACTTTTTGAGTAATTTTTTAATAAAATTTAAATATTAAAAAGGGAAATTTTTTTTTTTGGGATAGATTTAAAAAAAAAATTAAATCCGCAGTTTTCACTTTTGGGGCCCCAGGGCCCAAAACACAGACAGACTTCCTGTTTTGTGGAATCACTTCCCGCAGTCCCCTCCACAGGCAAATTACACTACAGGTAACACCTATATATAATAACACAGGGCCACCATTTTACAAAGATACACTCCCTTTTTGTAAATCATTCCCCAGTCTCCTCACACAGGCAGGATTTCAGGACAGGGAACACCCATAATAGATAACACAGGATCCCCATTCCTATAACTACCCCTTTCCTGTTCTTAGAACACTTCCCCCAGTCTCCTCACAAGAGGATTACACTGACAGGTAACACCATTATAGATAACACAGGACCCACCTTCACATAGACTGAACCTCCTTTCTGTAAATCACCCCCGCATTCCTCAGACGGGAGGGTTACCCACAGGTAACACCTATATATAATAAACAGACCACCATTTACTATAACTACCCCCCTGTTCTGTAGAATCACTTCCTGCAGTTTTCCTCACACAGGCAATTACAACCCGAAGGTTTAAAACCCATATAAAAACAAGGATCCCCACCATTCACTTAGACGAAATCCTGTTTTTTAAGATCATTCCTCATCCCCTATCACAGGCAATACACGCAGGTAACACCTATATATAGATAACACCGGATTCACCATTCACTATAGACACCCCTCCTTTCGTAGAGATCACTTCTCTGCAGTTTTTCCCCATTACAGAATTACCCTAAGGTAACCCTATATATAATAACAAAGGGTCCACCCTTTAATAAAAAACCCCTTTCTGTAGAGACACTTCCCCCAGTCTCCTCACAAGCAGATTACCTGAAGGTAAAACATAAAAGAACACAGGTTTTTCCATCACATAACTGACCCCCTCCTGTTCTTAAAAAATTCCCCCGCAGTCTCCTCACACAGGAGGAACACAAACAGGTAACACCATATATAGATAACACAGGATCCCCATTCACATAACGACCCTCCTGTTTTTTGAAGACATTCCCGCAGTCTCCTATCACAGGAGGATTAACGACAGGTAACACCAAAAATAAACACAGGATCCCCTTCACTATGACGACCCCTTTTTGTAAGAACAATTCCCCGCACCCCCTCATCACAGGCAGGGTTACACGACAGTAACCCTATATAGAAACACAGATCCCCATTCACTATAGACTACCCCTCCTTTCTGTAAAAAAATTCCCCCAGTCTCCTCTCACAGGGAGGTTACACTGACAGGTAACACATATATAGAACACAGGATCCACCATTCACATAGACTAACCCCCCCCCCTTTTTGTAAGATCACTTCCCTGCTCTCCTCATACAGCAGTTCACTGACGTACAAAAAATTAAACACAGGATCCACCATTCACTATAGCTACCCCTCCCTTTTTTAAGATCAATTCCTGCAGCTCCCCTCACAGGAAGGGAACACTGACAGGTAAAACCCCATTATAATAACACAGTCCACCTTCACTATAAATGACCCCCCGTTTTTTTAAGATCACTTCCCGCATCTCCTCCACAGGAGATTACACGACATAACACATATTAAACACAGGACCACCATTCACTTGACTGACCCTCCTGTTCTGAAGATCACTTCCCCATCCCCATCACAGGGAGGGTTACATGAAGGTAACACCTATATATAGATAACACAGGATCCCCATTTCCCCATAACTGAAAAATCCCCGTTCTTAGAGATCACTTCCCCGCAGTCTCCCCCAAAATCATTTTAAAATTCAGGGAAAAAAAATTTTTTATGGTCGGGGTCATAGTAAAACATCACATTAATTTTGTCCTTTTTAATCATCATGGGATAATCAAGGGGACACACATAAGTTTACACAGAAACCCCCCTAACCCGGGTGGTGGGGGGGTGTGGATCAAGACTCCCCCCAAAAACCCGTAGCAGTTTTTCCCGCAGACCCCCCGCGTCCCCCGCTGGCTGGGGGCCCCCCGTCATTTCAGCCCGTGCACTTAAAGGGCCCCCATCCGCCGGGTGAGAAAAAGATCCTGGGTTGGGTTTTTTGGGGCACCACGCCCTGAACCCAACTCATTCCTCGTTTACTGACAAAAGAAGAAAAATTTTCTGAAGACCCCCAGACAAGACATAGAGTCTGAGCGCCGGGCACCAGCAGGAAGCAAATCTCATCTCAATGGGAGATTGTTAAGCCATCACCCAAAGTCTATCAGCGTCTGTGCAGCCCCCGGCCGCTGGGGACCCCCCCCCCGGGAAACGCTGCAGCACAATCGACCCACCCGGGGGCGGACGCCCAAAAGCTCTTTTCTCAGTCGCCCCCAGAGCGGAACAATTTTTTAAAAGGGAAAAATATTTTTTTCCCAACATCCACAACTTTCATCGCGCTCTAAAAAAACCATCATTTTTGGGAGAATTTATCCCCTCGTTAAATCACCCAAATAAACGGGGAAACAAAGTCACAAAAAATCGAAAAAAACCCCTCACCAAAAGAGGGGCAAAACAGGGTCCGTACATACGCAAAGCATCCCCCTTTTAAACCTTTTGTCCCCCCTCAAATCCACACCCAAATCCAAAACCAAAAAACCCCCAAGCTCCCCTAAAAAAAATTGGGAGGAAGGAAACCCAAAAAAAAACACAGCGCTCCCTGTAAACCCGGGGGGGGCAACCCCCTTCCCTATAGGGAGAAAAGGAAAAACATGCTCCCCTGTTAAAATGGAACTCCCTAATAAAAAGAAAATGGGAAAATAGAACAAACAGCCAACGCTCCCCTTTTACTGGGAACTCCCATAGAAAAAAGAATTAAGAAAACAACGCTCCCCTCCCTAAAAAAATGGGAGCCCAACCCCCCCTTGTAACATTTTAAAAAGGAAAAACAACCCCCCGTCAAATCCCCTAAGGGGAATTGGGGAAAAAATCCCCCCCTTATAAAAGAAAATTGGAGCAAAGGGGCCACCAAAAAAGCCCGCCACCTTCAACCCCAAAAAAAACCCCCCTGATGGGAAACCCCCTAAAAAAAACCCCGGTCCCCCGGGGAACCCAAAAGCGAAGGGAAAAAAAAAAAGCGCCCCCCCCCGGGGAAAAAGGGGCCCACCCTCCCCTTTCAACCCATCGGAAAAGGGAGCACACCACCCCCAACCCCCACGCGCCCCACCCCCCTTAAAAACCCCTCCCCCTTTCGGGAAAACCCCCCTAGAGGGAGAATGGAGGGAAAACAAAAAAGCGCTCCCCCGTTAAATGGGAACTCCCCTAAGGAGAATGGGGGAAAAAACAGCGGGTCCCCGTACTGGAACTTTTAATTTGAAAGAATTGGGAGAACACAGCGCCCCCCTGTACTGGGAACTCCTAAAAAAATGGAGAAACACAAAAACTCCCCTGTACTGGAACTCCCATAGGGGGAGAATGGGGAAAACAAACGCTTTCCCCCGTAAAATGGGAACTCCCATAAAAGAATGGAGCACAACCCCCCCCGGGCTCCCTGGTAAAAGGGTCCCCAGGAACTCCCCCTAGAAAGAATGGAGAACACAGCCCCCCTCCCCTGAAAAATTTGGGAAAACTACGCCCCCAGGGAAAATGGAAAAAAGAAACACAGGCTCCCCTGTAACTGGGGAACTCCCATAGAGGAAAGGGGAAAAAAAACGCCCCCCCCCGGGGGGAAAAACCCAGCCTCCCTTCAAACCCCCCCTTGGAAAAAAGGCCCACTCCCCTAGAGGAGAAGGAGAGAACCCCCGCGCTTTCCCCGTACTTGGGGGAAATTCCCCCCCCCAAAAAAGGAAAACCCCCCCCGGAAATGGGAGAACACAGTGCCCCCCCTTACGGGGAAATCCCCCAGAACCCGAGATCACAGCGCCCCCTGTACTGGGGAAATCCCAAAAAAACAAATGGAGGACACAGCCCCTCCCCCTTACCGGGGAAACCCCCTAGAAAAAAAAAGAGAACAAGCGCTAAACCCGTACTGGGGAAATCCCCCCTAGAGGGGAATGGAGAGAAAACAGCCTTTCCCCTGGGACCTCGGATCGTCCCATAGAACAGAATGGGGTGTGCTACAAAAAATGTGACTTTCCATTTTCCTCTCTAAAAGGGTTTTTGGGGGTTTGGGGTTTCCCCAGAAAGGGGCGAACTCCAGGAAAGATAAACCCGCACCTATCTCGGAATGGGCCCCCAAGCCTTTCAAACAGAAAAGGGGACCAGTCACACTTTTGCAGGGCTCTCTATCTGGGTTTTATGGAGTTCCCCTACAGGGAGCGCTGTTTTCTCCATTCTCTTTTTTATTGGGGGTTCCCATTCCAAAGGGAGCGCTGGGTTCTCCATTCTGTTTATGGGAGTTCCCAGTACAGGGAGCGCTGTGTTTTCCATTCTGTTCCCAAAGGGGGTTCCCAGTAAAAGGGGGGCCTGTGTTCCCATTCTGGGTTTTATTGGGGGTTTCCCATGAAGGGGGGCGCTGTGTTCTCCATTCCCGGGTTCCTTTTGGGAGTTCCCCCGTACAGGGGGGTGCGTTTTCTCTCCTTTCTGTTCTATGGGGGTTCCCAAAAGGGGTTTTCCATTTTCTTATTCCCAAAAAGGGTGTTTTTTCTCCATTTTTTTCTAGGGGAGTTTCCCCTTTCAGGGGAAACGCTGTTTTTCTTTCCATTCTCCTATGGGAAATTCCATACGGGGAGCGGGTTTTGTTTTCCATCCTTTTTTCTATGGGAGTTTTCCCCAAAAAGGGGGGGCATGTGTTCTCTCCATTTTTGTTTTTATGGGGGTTCCCATACCCGGGGGGGCGCTGTGTTCCCCCATTCTCCTGTATGGGGGTTTCCCGTACAGGGGGTCTTGTTTCCCCTCCCCTTCTCCTCAAAGGGGGTTCCCCGTATTGGGGGGCGGGTGTGGTTTTCCATTCCCCCTCTATGGGGGTTTCCCCCGTACAGGGGACGGGGTGTTTTTCTCCATTCTTTTCTATGGGAAAATTCCCCGTAAAAGGGATTGCGTTTTTTTTTTTCCATTTTGGTTTTATTATGAGTTCCCAATAAGGGAGCCCCCTGTTTCTCCAAATTTTTTTCTATGGGGGTTTTCCCCTCCGGAGACGGTGTTTCTCTCCATTCTTTTATGGAAGGGGTTCCCAAATACAGGGGGGGGGGCTGTTTTCTCTCCATACTGTTTTTTATGATAGTTTCCCCAGTTCGGGGAGCCTGTGTTCTCCCATTTTGCTCTTTGGGGGTTTTCCCCTACAGGGGGGCCTGGGGGTTCTCCATTCCCTTTTTTATTTATGAGTTTTCCCCTTTCAGGGGGGCGTTTTGTTCTCCATTCTGTTCTATGATGAGTTCCCAGTACAGGGGAGCACTGTGTTCTCCATTCTCCTCTATGGGAGTTCCCAGTACAGGGGAGCGCTGTGTTCTCCATTCTGTTCTATAATGAGTTCCCAGTACAGGGGAGCGCTCTGTGTTCTCCATTCTGTTCTATGGGATTTCCCAGTACAGGAGAGCAGGGTTTTCGGCTGTACTTGTCACTCTCATAGACCAGAGTGGAGAGCTGGGTGCAAGTATGATCATCTCTTCATTTTGCTCCATGAGTTACGCGCCGGTGCCACCCCTGGGACCACCCGCACCTATCAGACTGATGGCGTCCATTCCATGGTGAGAGCCCTCCTTTAACTAGGAAAAAATTAGCGCCAGACCGCTTAACATGTTTTTCCTAATCCCTGCCCGGCGGCTCCAGGCCCAGGGCGAGCACTTTCCAGGGGGCAGGCCCGATAAAGCGTCACCTCGCACACAGCCGCGCCGGGAGAAAGGGCCCAAAAAGTGCCCGGGACAGCCAGACAAGTGCCCGGGAAACGCCCGACAGATGGGGCCGGGGGACGGCCAGACAATGCGCCGGAGACGGCCAGACAGAGTGCCCGGGAGACGGGCCCAAAAAGTCCCGGGAACGCCGACAGAGTGCGCCGGAAGGCCCGAAAAGAGTGCCCGGGGGACGGCCAGACGAGGCCCCGGGAGACGGGCCCGCAAGTGCGCCGGGAACGGCCAGACAGAGTCGCCGGGGGCGGCCAGACAGAGGCGCCGGAACGGGCCCGACAGAGTGCGCCGGGGGGACGGCCAGAAAGTGCCCGGTGAGACGGCCAACAGTAGAGCGCGGGAGTAGGCCCTAGAACAAGTGCACCCGGAGACGGCCAGACAATGCACCGAGGACGGCCAGACAAGTGCGAGCCGGGGAGACGCCAGTACTAGAGTGCACCCCCGGGAGACGGCCAGACAGAGTGCGCCGGGAGACGGCCAGACAGAGTGCGCCGGGAGACGGCCAGACAGAGTGCGCCGGGAGACGGCCAGACAGAGTGCACCGGGAGACGGCCAGACAGAGTGCACCGGGAGACGGCCAGACAGAGTGCACCGGGAGACGGCCAGACAGAGTGCGCCGTGCCGCATGCCCTGCATCGCTGTATCCTTCTGCCAAACATAAGAAATCTGTGTCGTCAAATTGCAGCTGTTCATCTCCCGAAGTAATATCCTGTGTCACAAGTTCCCTCTTCATCTGGTGCCTGGATCCTGCCAGGACTGGAGCAGGGCCCTATAATTACTCCCGAGGGGCGCCTCCCCCCCACCCCCAGGTCTGTGAGGTGAAGACGCCGCCGTCCACAAAAGACTTACTGCGGGCCGCGCATAATATCACACAAAGACGCCTAATGAACAAAGGCAATCTACGTGTAATCACAAACGGCACATTCACAGCTTGAGATCCGCTCCTTTCTCCTAAACTCCATAATGCTTCCAGATGGCAATCAGTAAATCCGCACAACAAATCCACAAGACGGAGTTCTCATCCTGCGCGCGCCGCACAATGGTGGCCATTGACATAACGGAGCATCAGCTCTGCGATATCCATCTATGTACACGAGCTCCCAGGACACATACAAAGCTCCGGGAGCACACTGGGATTGACGACACCACAAAAAGCTCCATCATCCTCCATAAAGAAGAGGAAGAGTTCAGGAGGATGAGGCGGCGCGAGAGAGGGGCGAGGGTGCGGCGGCGCGAGAGAGGGGCGAGGGTGCGGCGGCGCCAGAGAGGGGCGAGGATGGGGCGGCGCGAGAGAGGGGCGAGGATGGGGCGGCACGAGAGAGGGGCGAGGGTGCGGCGGCGCGAGAGAGGGGCAAGGATGCGGCGGCGCGAGAGGGGCGAGGGAGCGGCGGCGCAAGAGAGGGGCCAGGATGGGGCGGCGCGAGAGATGGGCGAGGATGGGGCGGCGCGAGAGAGGGGCAAGGATGGGGCGGCGCGTGAGATGGGCGAGGATGGGGCGGCGCGAGAGAGGGGCAAGGATGGGGCGGCGCGAGAGAGGGGCAAGGATGGGGCGGCGCGAGAGAGGGGCAAGGATGGGGCGGCGCGAGAGAGGGGCAAGGATGGGGCGGCGCGAGAGAGGGGCGAGGGAGCGGCAGTGCGAGAGAGGGGCGAGGGAGCGGCGGCGCGAGAGAGGGGCGAGGGTGAGGGAGCAGAGAGGGGTGACGGTGGAGCTGTGCCAGAGGGGGCGAGGATGGAGCGGCGCGAGAGAGGGGTGAGGGTGCGGCGGCGCGAGAGAGGGGCAAGGATGCGGCGGTGGCAGAGAGGGGTGAGGGTGGAGCTGTGCCAGGGGGGTGAGGATGGAGCGGCGCGAGAGAGGGGTGAGGGTGCGGCGGCGCGAGAGAGGGGTGAGGGTGCGGCGGCGCCAGAGAGGGGTGAGGGTGCAGTGGCGCCAGAGGAGGGTGAGGTGCAGCGGCGCCAGAGAGGGTGAGGATGGAGCGGCGCCGAGAGGGGTGAGGGTGCGGCGGCGCAGAGAGGGTGAGGCTGCGGCGGCGCCAGAGCGGGGTGAGGCTGCTGCGGCGCCAGTGCGGTGTGAGGGTGCGGCGGCGCCTGAGTGGGGGGAGGCTGGGGCGGCGCCAGAGAGGGGTGAGGGTGCGGTGGCGCCAGAGAGGGGTGAGGGTGCGGTGGCGCGAGAGAGGGGTGAGGGTGCGGTGGCGCCAGAGAGGGTGAGGGTGCGGTGGCGCCAGAGAGGGGTGAGGGTGCGGTGGCGCCAGAGAGGGGTGAGGGTGCGGTGGCGCCAGAGAGGGGTGAGGGTGCGGCGGCGCCAGAGAGGGGTGAAGATGCGGCGGCGCCAGAGTGGGGTGAAGATGCGGCGGCGCGAGAGAGGGGCAAGGATGCGGCGGTGGCAGAGAGGGGTGAGGGTGGAGCTGAGCCAGGGGGGGAGTCGATGGAGCGGCGCGAGAGAGGGGTGAGGGTGCGGTGGCGCCAGAGAGGGGTGAGGGTGCGGTGGCGCCAGAGAGGGGTGAGGGTGCAGTGGCGCCAGAGAGGGGTGAGGGTGCAGTGGCGCCAGAGAGGGGTGAGGGTGCGGTGGCACCAGAGAGGGGTGAGGATGCGGCAGTGGCAGAGAGGGGTGAGGGTGCGGTGGCGCCAGAGAGGGGTGAGGGTGCAGTGGCGCCAGAGAGGGGTGAGGGTGCGGTGGCGCCAGAGAGGGGTGAGGGTGCGGTGGCACCAGAGAGGGGTGAGGATGCGGCGGCGCGAGAGAGGGGCAAGGATGCGGCGGTGGCAGAGAGGGGTGAGGGTGGAGCTGTGCCAGAGGGGGCGAGGATGGAGCGGCGCGAGAGAGGGGTGAGGGTGCGGCGGCGCAAGAGTGGGTTGGCGCAAGAAAGGGGCAAGATGAAAGAGGGGTGAGGATGCGGCAGCGCCAGGGAGGGGCGAGGAAGCGGTGGCGCCATAGTGGTGAGGAGGGAGCACTTCCCTGTACCGAGAACTCCCATAGAACAGAAGGGAGAACACAGTGCTCCCCTGTACTGGGAACTCCCATAGAACAGAATGGAGAACACAGCGCTCCCCTGTACTGGGAACTCCCATAGAGGAGAATGGAGAATACAGGGCTCCCCTGTACCGGGAACTCCAATAGGACAGAATGGAGAACACAGCGCTCCCCTGTACTGGGAACTCCCATAGAAGAGAATGGAGAACACAGCGCTCCCCTGTACTGGGAACTCCCATAAGAGCAGAATGGAGACCAGCCTCCCTGTACTGGGAACTCCAAAGAGCAGAATGGAGAACACAGCGCTCCCCTGTACTGGGAACTCCCATAGAGCAGAATGGAGAGTCCATTCTTAGCAAACACCTTCAGGGGCCCATTTCAGAGAGAACTATCCTAGTAATACACCATCTAAGTCTACAGTGGGATCACCCTTATTGAATCTATGTCCGGCCAGCGGGCTGTGCTCCACCTCATACAATAATCCGAGCCGGCGTCCAGTTCTGCTCCGTCCAATGTCTCCACCGCCATCATGTAACAGAACGGTCACTCATCAGACTCCGGAGCCGCACACGAGCAGCAGGTTCCCAGCCGTCCTAATGATACAGACAATCGCGGGAGGTGAAGTCATAGCTAAAAGGCTCCTTCTTTATAAGCAGAGTCCTCCCCGGATGATGGATGAGCGCAGAACCCGGCATTGCTGCTCTAATGGCTGCAACCTCGGGGTCAATCACAAATGATATTACAGGCTCGGGCTGGCGGGCGGCCATGACAGGTCAGGGCACATGTGCCCTTCTCATGCCCAGATATTGCAGAAGTGACAGAAGGCGACATGAACCGTTCGCTTGCAAGACAGGAACTGACATTATGACAGATGGCCTGCCCGGATCCATGTCACTATTCTCCTTAACCACCTATGTAATGTAATATTACAGAGAGAAGGCGGCCGAGGACCCGAGACATGGATCCGTGCGGCGGGGACCATGATGACGCCAGAAGCTGGAGAAATATGGGGGGAGCCAGGGGCGCTGGTCGAGCTGATCCGGGAGCAAAATCTGTCAAATGTCTGATCTGCCCCTAATCTCCACTAAGTGCTATTCTTCAGAAGGGAGAGCGTCTGCAAGTAATCTCACCATGCAGTTTTACATTCACTGTGGTGGTTCTATAGCAGTGATTCGCATATTTACCGTAGATTCTCTGTAACTAGCTGGGACATTACAAAGATGTAAGGGCAGGAGATTTAAACAAAAGCTACAAATGCTGTGAGGAGTGAAAACCATTGCTTATCTGTAAACAAAAGCTAATCTTGTTAGAGATAATGAGTTTGCTTGGATGGTGAGTGCAGCCCATGGTGACATCACTCCCTGCTCTCTGTGTAATCAGGAAGCAAGATATTGAAATATCCAGAGAAAACTGTGTGTACTCAGAGCAGATAAAAATCTATCTTATCTCTTGACTAAAGTAAAATCAAAAGACTAATGTATTTGGAAAAAGTCTTCAATTACCTATCCCTGCACGTTGACAGATTATCTTTGTAGTGTGAAAACCCCTTTAACTACAAAGGGACAGACCACCCACACTGAGAGCAAGATGTCAATTGCTGAGGGGTAGGGTGTACAAAAAAAAGATTGATCCTTTGTTGTAACACTCACTAGAGAAGACCTGAACAACTTGGCATAATGGGACCACCAGAAAGTGCCCCTTAAAATACCCCCAAACCTGTGTTACTGCACACCATAGGAGCACAGTTAGCAAAAGCCAGCACCTTCACAAGGTCTTTTGCCTTTGTTCTTGGGTTGATATGCACATGTTGGACCAAAACATGTTGATCTCTGAGACACAGAACCCGTCTCCTTCCTTCTTCCCGGCAGAGCGGCCTTTCAGCCCATGTTGATACAGGACTCATTACACTGTGGATAATGACACAATCTTACCAGCTTCCGCCAGCATCTTCACAAGGTCTTTTGCTTTTGTTCTTGGGTTGATATGCACATGTCGGACCAAAGCACGTTCATCTCTGAGACACAGAACCCGTCTCCTTCCTGAGCGGTATGATGGCCGGACATTCCCATCTTGTTTGTACTTGTGTATAATTGTTTGTACAGATGAACGAGGCCCCTTCAGGTATCTGGAAATTGCCCCCAAGGATGATCCAGACTTGTGCAAGTCCACAATTCTCTTCCTGATATCTTGGCTGATTTTGTTAGACTTTCCCATGATGTTACACACAGAAGCAGTGTGTTTCTGGTGTGCTATAAAATACATCCACAGCTGTGTCTTTAATTAACTCAGATGTTGCCAATAAACCTATCAGAAGCTTCCACAGACCTGACCTCAAAATTGTGAAAAGGCGGAGTCATCCCAGTGTATGGAAACTGCTGACTTTGCAGAAAGTAATAAAAATGCCTTAAAAATTCTCCCTCTCATTATTCTGCATTTGGGGAATAGAAATAATTTTGGTTCCTAATTGACCTAAAACGGGGAAGGTTTATTCTGATTTCATGTCAGAGAGTGAGAAAAACCTGCAGATGGGGCTTTATATAGAGGGGAGGGAGAAACCTGCAGATGGGGCTTTATATATAGAGGGGAGGGAGAAACCTGCAGATGGGGCTTTATATATAGAGGGGAGGGAGAAACCTGCAGATGGGGCTTTATATAGAGGGGAGAGAGAAACCTGCAGATGGGGCTTTATATAGAGGGAGGGAGAAACCTGCAGATGGGGCTTTATATAGAGGGAAGAGAAACCTGCAGATGGGGCTTTATATAGAGGGAGGGAGAAACCTGCAGATGGGGCTTTATATAGAGGGGAGGGAAACTGCTGGGTTCAATTGTACAAGATAATATAGATAAAGATCTACGGTAGATAGATATGAAATCGATAGATAGATAGATATGGGATAGATATGAGATAGATAGATATGGG
>JAODAL010010872.1:100000-102814 GCA_025379985.1 Phyllomedusa bahiana
ATAGATGATAGATAGATATGAGAGAGATAGATAGATAGATAGATAGATAGGAGATAGATAGATGTGAGATAGATAGGAGATAGATTAGATAGATAGAGAGATAGATAGATAGATAGATAGGATAGGATAGATGATAGATATGGGACAGATAGGAGATAGATTAGATAGATGATAGATATATATGAGATAGATAGATAGATAATAGTTTAGATAGATAGATAGATAGATAGGGGATAGATAGATAAATAACCATGAGGGCCAGTGCAAGAGTGGTGTGCACCGCGTCCCCTCTTCTCGGCCTCGGATACTACTCCCCGGACTCCGCTGTAGATGAAATGTGTTGTCAGCGTTCCTTCACCCAGCCGCTTACCTCCAAACATTTACCCTAACAGATGGTCCTCCGCCGTCCCATAAACTCCCTTATTAGCTCATTTCCCTGCCACCGTCAGCACATTTATCATACAGAGAATGAGCGCTGCTCACAGGAGACGGCCGCACGCATCACCACAGCCTCCTGCTCCCTTCCATTAAAAAACGAGAGCGCCCCAAAGTGCCCACTGCTCTCTTGTGTAGAGTGCAAGCTCTTGGAGCCACTCTGTCCTGGATCTCCCACACTCCTCCATGCAGACCCTGACGCTCGAGGCTGCGTCACACTTGAAGGAGCTCGCAGAGATCTACGACGCCAGTTTAATGGCGCTGGCACATCTGGGTGCTGCGGTCGGTTTATGACACAGATGTGCAGCTCGGGCGGCAGAAGACGACATTCATCAAACTATTCCCAAGGTTGAAAACTTTATCAGGAATTAAAACTGCAAAGGTCACATACAAGGCGCAGAGCGCGAACATCCTTAAAGGAGAACGCCGCATGGAAACCGGAGATTTCTCTGAAGATTTCAGTGGAGACAGTAATGGTGTGTAGGTCTCCACACACCCACATTGTGCCGCTCACTAATGAGGTCCATTAACACTTTCAAGCTACACCTACAGCATCTTACCCAGCCAACCAGTATCTAGTCTGCACTGATGAGGGGCAAACACCCCAAAACAGCTGTCTGCAGATGAATATCCGGTTGGCTCTAATCCCATTCACATTACAAGGCTCATCTGCAGATGAATGGTTGGCTCTAATCCCATTCACATTACTGTATAGAGGTGTATAGCTGGTTGGCTCTAATCCCATTCACATTCCAAGGCTCATCTGCAGATGAATGTCTGGTTGGCTCTAACCCCATTGACATTGCAAGGCTCGCCTGCTGATGAATATCTGGTTGGCTCTAATCTCATTCACATTACAAGGCTCGTCTGCTGATGAATATCTGGTTGGCTCTAACCCCATTCACATTACAAGGCTCGTCTGCTGATGAATATCTGGTTGGCTCTAATCCCATTGACATTACAAGGCTCATCTGCAGATGAATATCTGGTTGGCTCTAATCCCATTGACATTGCAAGGCTCATCTGCAGATGAATGTCTGGTTGGCTCTAACCCCATTCACATTACAAGGCTCATCTGCAGATGAATGTCTGGTTGGCTCTAATCCCATTGACATTGCAAGGCTCGCCTGCTGATGAATGTCTGGTTGGCTCTAATCCCATTCACATTGCAAGGCTTCGTCCCGCTGATGAATATCTGGTTGGCTCTAAGCCCATTGACATTACAAGGCTCATCTGCAGATGAATATCTGGTTGGCTCTAATCCCATTGACATTACAAGGCTCATCTGCAGATGAATATCTGGTTGGCTCTAATCCCATTGACATTGCAAGGCTCATCCACAGATGAATGTCTGGTTGGCTCTAATCCCATTGACATTGCAAGGCTCGCCTGCTGATGAATGTCTGGTTGGCTCTAACCCCATTCACATTGCAAGGCTCGCCTGCTGATAAATGTCTGGTTGCTCTAACCCCATTGACATTGCAGGGCTCGTCTGCAGATGAATATCTGGTTGGCTCTAATCCCATTGACATTGCAAGGCTCGCCTGCTGATGAATGTCTGGTTGGCTCTAATCCCATTCACATTGCAAGGCTCGCCAGCTGATGAATATCTGGTTGGCTCTAACCCCATTGACATTGCAAAGCTCAGTGAGTTTGCTGTGACTTGAGAACGCTACATCCAATAGGTGGTGATTTCCCATGAGCCTTTTAGAATATAGCAATCCTCTAAAGAAATGGGTAACCTGCCGATGCCCCCTATAGTCAGTGTCTGGTAATTTACAACGTTTATCACTATGACACCTGTTCCCTGGCAAAACCTCCATCCTCTTATGTTCTCTTGTCATATGAGGCGTCATCCAGGCAACTCAGCTTCACCCAAAGTGGTCACCGGTGTAATATATAATATTATGGGGGGGGGGGGGGGGGTCATGACTGGTCACTTGTGATCTCTACATTATAATATAAAGATGGTCTTAGAGTCGCTGATTCTGCATCAGAATAAGTGCCACCCCCCTCCCCATCCTGATGACACCTTCCATTAGGTTAGACCAGGGGTGTCAAACGTCGGCCCTCAAGCTTTTGGGAAACTACAACTCCCATCATGCATTTATATAATCTATAACAGTGGGCATGATGGGAGTTGTAGTTTCCCAACAGCTGGAGGGCCGACGTTTGACACCCCTGGATTAGAGCATATGACAGATTTGGAGGAACATGAGCCTGGATGTTTCTGTGAGATATTTGGGATTGCCCTGGGAGGGGAGGTCACCCTGCAGCATGACTTTGTGTGAGTGTCAGTGCTTAGACCCCAGACTCCTCCGCACGACATCCGCAGTCATGGACTCATTACAGCTCCAGCGCGGTTCCCCGAGAAAAAAT